>CAUYSK010022772.1:0-13007 GCA_963575035.1 Avahi laniger
ACTACAAGCATGCGCCACCATGCCCAGCTAATTTTTTCTATATATTTTTTAGTTGTCCAGATAATTTCTTTCTATTTTTTTAGTAGAGACGGGGTCTTGCTCTTGCTCAGGCTGGTCTCGAACTCCTGAGCTCAAACAATCTGCCCGCCTCTGCCTCCCAGAGTGCTAGGATTACAGCCGTGAGCCACCGCGCCCGGCCAATATGTGATGTTTTGATACAGGCATACAATGTGTAATGATCAAATTCGGGTAAGAGGGATATCCATCACCTCAAGCATTTATCATTTCTTTGTGTAAAGAACATTCCAATTCCACTTTCAGTTATTTTAAAATATACAATAAATTATTGTTAACTATAGTCATCCTGTTGTGCTACTGAATACTAGATCTTATTCATTCTATCTAGCTGTATTTTTATACCCACTAACCATCTCCTCTATAGTCCCTCTTCCCCATTACCCTTCCTAGTCTCTAGTAACCATCATTCTACTCTCTGTCTCCATGGGTTCAGTTGTTTTTTAGCTCCCACATATGAGTGAGAACATGCAATATTTGTCTTTCAGTGCCCAACTTATTTCACGTAATATAATGTCCTCCTGTCCAGTTCTATCTATGTTCTTGCAAATGACAGGATTTAATTCTTTTTATAGCTGAATAATATTTCATTCTGCATATGTACCACATTTTCTTTATCCATTCATCCATTGATGGACACTCTTAGATTTTTATTTTTTGATACATTTGTAAATAGAACTGTTTTCTCAATTTCATTTTTGGATTTTTTATTGATATTGTATAAAAACATATGATTTTTGTGTATTGACACTGTATCCTACAACCTTGCTGAACTCATTTATTACTTGATAGGTTTTTGTGGATTCCGTGGGCTATTCTATTTACAAAATCATATTATCTGCATATACAGATAGTTTAACTTCCTTTCCAATCTGGATAGCATTTATATCTCTCTCTTTCCTAATTGCCCTGACCAGTACATTATTGAATAGAAATAGAGAGAGTGATGCCTTTATCTTGTTCCCGGTATTAGGAAAAGCTTTAAGTTTTTCACCATTAGGTAGTGATGTTAGCTGTAGACAGACTTTATCAGGTTGAAGAAGTTCCCTTTTATTCCTAGTCTGTTGAGTATTTTTAATCATGGAAGGTTTGGATTTTGTCAGATGCTTGTACTACGTGTGTTGAGATGATCAAATGCTTTCTGTACTTCTATTTTCTTGTTGATTTTCTGGGTAGTTTTTCTGTCCATTATTGAAAGTAGGATATTGAAGTCACCAACTTTTATTGTTGAATTGTGTATTTCTCCTTTGAGTTTGTCAGTTTTTGTTCCCTGTATATTGGGGCTTTGTTATTATGTACATATATGTTTACAATTGATATGTCTTGATGAATTGACCCCTTATATTATTTAAAAAGTCTTACTTTGTTGCTAGTAACAATTTTTGTCTTAAAGTCTATTTTGTTTGATATTAATACAGCCTCTCCAGTTCTTTTTATGTTACTATTTGCATCGCATTTCTTTTTCATCCTTTTACTTTCAATCTAATTATATTTTTGAATCTAAAGTATGTCACTTGAAGGCAACACAAAGTTGGATAATTTTTTCAACCCATTCTGCCAATCTCTGCCTTTTGATTGGAGCATTAAACCATTTACATTTAAATTTATGTCTGTCATTTGCTGTTTTTTAAATATTTATATCATTTTTTGGTTTTTCTGTTCCTTCATTGCTCATATTTTCTTGTGTGCCATTTTATTTCCCTTGTTGCTTCTTTTAAAAAATTTTTTTAGTTTTATTTTTAGTGGTTGTTCTGAGGATCACAATTAGCATCCTAATTAATAATAATATAGTTTAGATTTAAATCAATTTAATTTCAATAATATACAAATGCTTTTTTCCTATATAGTTCCCTTCTCTTTTCCTGCCTTTATGCTATTGTTGTTATGCAAATTACATTTTTTTCATTATGTACCCCATCAACACAGAATTGTAATTATTGCTTTATGCTATTGAAATCAATAGGGGGAAAAGAGTTATGAACAAAACATACAGTTTTTACTGTCTTATATATTTACCTACATAGTTACCTCTGCCCGTGCTCTTTAATTTTTTATGTACTTTAGAGTTACTGCTTCATTTCAGCCTGAAGAACTGTCTTTAGTATTTCTTGTAGGGTCAGTGGCTAGCAATGAATTTTTCAGTTTTTGTTTTCCTAGGAGTGTCTTAATTTCTTCTTTATTTTTAAAAGACAAATTTTCTGGATGCAGAATTCTTGGTTGGCAGTCATTTTCTTTTAGCACTTTGAATATGCCATCCTACTGCCTTCTGGTCTTCATGCTTTTTATGAGAAATCAGCTATTTGATTTATTGAAGAACCTTGTACATGGTAAGTCACTTCTCTCTCACTGCTTTCAAATTCTCTCTGTCTTTGGTTGTAAACAGTTTGATGATGATGTCTTAGTGTGAATTTCTTTGAATTTATCCAATTTTGAGTTTGTTAACCTTCTTAGATGTGTAGATTAATGTTTTTCTTCAAATTTGGGAAAGTTTCAAGCATTATTTTTTAAAATATTCTTTTTGTACCTTTTTCTTTTCCCTGTCATCTGATACTCTCATTATGCTTGATGGTATCCTACAAGTCTCAGAGGTTCTGTTCACTTTTCTTCATTCTTTTTTCTCTCTGCTCCTAAAATTGGACAATCTCCATTAACCTGTCTTCAAATTCACTGATTTTTTTTCTTGTTCCAGTTCAAATATGCTTTTGAGCCCTTATTGCACTTTTGAATTCCAAAATTTCTATTTGGTATTTCAAAATTAATTTCTATCTCTTGTTTATTATTCTATATTTAGTGAGATGCCATTAAGCCACATTTCTTAGTTCTTTAGACATGGTTTCATTTAATTCTTGGAACATATAGCTGTCCCTCAGCATCTACAGGATATTGGTTCCAGGCCCCCCACAGATAGCAAAATTCGTGGATGCTTAAGTTTCTTATATAAAATGGCATAATATTTGCTTATAACCTAGCACACCCTCCCTTACACTTTAAATCATCTCTAGGTTACTTGTAATACCCAATACAACGGAAATGCTATGTCATTATACTTTATTTTAAAATTTGTGTTAATTTTTATTGTTATATTGTTATTTTTTAAAAGGTATTATCAATCTGTGGTTGGTAGAATATGTGAATACAAAATGCTCACTGTATTTAAATGAGCTGATTTGAAGTCTTTGTCTAGTAAGTCCAATATCTAGATTTCCTCATAAACAGTTTATATTCTGCTTCTCTTTCTGTGTATGGGCCATGCTTTCTTGTTTCTTTGTATATTTTGTTTTTTGTTGAAAAGTAGACATTTTAAATAATATAATGTGGCAGCTCTGGAAAGGATATCCTCCTCTCCCTGTGGTTTTGATTGTTGTTGTCTTTGCTGTGTTTGTTGTTGCTTCTTATTTATTTAGTGAGCAGGCAAAATACTGGAATCCTCCAAAATGTTCATATCCTAATCCTGGAATACATTAATATATTAGGTTATAACATAAAGGGAAATTAAGGTTACAGATGGAATTAAGGTTCTTAATCAGTTGGCCTTAAGATAGGGAGATAATCCCTGGTTATCTGAATAAACCTAATATAATCATAAGGATCATTTAAAGTGGAAGAGAGAAGCAGAATATCAGAGTGATATGATGGGAGAAGAATGCTCCACATCCCTCCTCCCTGCCAGCCATTGCTGGCTTCAGAGATGAAAGAAATGGCCTCTAAAAGTTGCAAAAGGCAAGGGAAGAGATTCCTCTAGAGCCTCCAGAAAGGAATGCAGGTCTGCCGACACCTTGATCTTAACCTAATAAAGCTACGTTGGACTTCTGATCTACGAAACTATAAATATATTGTTTAAGCTACCAAGTTTGAGGTAATTTATTATAGAAACAAAAGAAACTCACTTTCTTGAACAAATTCAATAAAGGCTGTTTTTACAGACTTTAAGACACTCCTGTGGAAAAGGTTTATGCAGACACAACTGTGAGTTGAGTTAAATAAAGACAAATCCTGTAAATTCTAAGGAAGGGCCAGATAGGTCAAATAATGACAGTTTTCTCAGAATGGTGCTTTTGGGTATTTCCAAACCTATTCTGCTTCCTCGGTAGCTGCTAGGCTGCTTTTTTCATTGTGATTATGGGATTATTTGTTTTCACATTGGACTGAGCTAGGGAAAGGGTGATAGGAATAGCATGAGTTAAAATGTCAAAAGGTTCACTGATCTTAATGAGATTTAGCGATTTAGTTTTTTCTTTTCTTTTTTTTAATAAACACATCATGGATTGTTGCAAGTCTTTGGCTGATTTCCAGAGTTCTGAAAAAATTCCTTTTGACAGTTTTTCCAGTGTTTTTGTTTCTTTAAAGGAGGAGTGGATTTTTTGAGTCCTTGCTCTACAGACATTCTTGCTGACATCCAATATTTTTTTCTTTAAATTCTCTAGTGAAGTGAGATATAGCCAACCCACTCCATTGCTCTTGTATGTCTTATTCCCATCATAATGTTTTATTGCAGCAGCTACGTAGTCTGTCAAAGCCTTCAATGAGCACTTCAGTCCAGAAGGCTTCAAGTGAGCATTTAAATAACTGTTTTGAAGGAATGTGCCATGGACTGATTGTTTTTCCTTTTCCTTTTCCAGTTGAAAAAGTCAGAAAACCATATTTAAAGGTCTTTTATCCTCAAATATTGTATTTGTAACCAGAATTCAGTGCAGAAAACAGAAACATCTAGGCATTTCAAACAGGAAGTGTTAATATATGGAATTAGGTGAATACAAAAGGAATTATAGTAGTGAAGGAGGAATAGGTTCTAGGGTGAGTCTTCAGGAACAACTCCCAAAAAACAGAGATCTGGCCCAAAAGCACATCCATCTCTGAGGACAGACTTTGTTTTAGACTTGTCAAAAAACAACTTTGAGTTTTATTGTCTTTTTTGTTTTTGTTTATTTGTTTTCTTTGGTGGTTTTTTCTGCTTTTATTTTTATTATTTCTTTCTTCCTAGCCTCTTTTGGTTTATTGTATTGGTCTTTTTCTGCACTCTGGGTTGAAGGCTTAGAACCTTTATTTTCACTATTTCTTAGTTCTATTTTGAATATATGACATTGGCATTTTAAAAGAATATATATTCTTTGATAACTATGAATACACTCATGCATACACAATCTGGATGGGTAATTTTATTTTTCAAGTATTTTATTATTTTCTTTCACTCCACAGTCAATTTCTGAGTAGGACATATTAAAATGTACCATTTTTAGAGTCTTCAGATATTCCTTGCATTTTAACAACTTTTGCTTTGTTATTGAATGTGTAAAGCATTGTTATTATAAAGTATTATTCATGAATTGTAGCATTTTAATCAATACAAAGATTGCTGCTTTGTTATGTTTAATAATTTTTGCTTTGTATACCAGTTTGTCGGAAATTGATGTCAAATTGTTGTATATCTTTGTCCAGCTCTTTATTATTAACATTTTTGTGGATTTCTTATTTGTGCTTTTTATCCACTTAGATTTTTAAATCGAAAAACTAGTGTTAACCATAGTGTTAACCCACGAAAGTGTTAAAAATCTACCTTTTATAATAAAAGTGCCAAAAAAGTCCATTAAACAAGGAAATGAATTCATTCACATATATGCTCTTGATTTATATATTTAATTTTATTTCTGCCATCTTATATAATTCTAATTATTTTTCTTGTTTCCTTTCCTTCTTTCCCTCTTTCCTGTTTTGGTACATTAATGAGTTGATTGATTATTAGATTATATATGGAGTGAAAGTCTCTAGTGCACTGGGTTAAATTTAGCAAATCCTTAGAAGGTATTTTTTTCTATTAACTTCAAATACTAATTTATATTTATAACATCTTCTCCACATAAGACAGAACCTTTAGTTCACTTGTAATTTTTTCATCCTGACATGCATCTCACGCTCCTTGAGATACTGTTGAAAACATCTGGCTTGATGTTCCAAATTGTTATTCCTTTTGCATTATGCCTCTCAGACTGTATGAATTCCTCCTTCATAAGTACATTAAACTAATAGAGCAGTATTAGCCAGTGGTTATTTAAAGTGGAAAGTGTCATTTTCTGTTTTATTTTATGAACAATTTAATTATAAATTTTATATCAAAAGATAACCTGTGAATAAACACACAAAAATTATTCTAACTTCTCTGAAATGGTTTAAGACAGTACTGTCCAAAAATAAAGTCAAATATTTTGAGACATTGATTTCTTCTTCCCAAGAGTTCAAATACAGTAGATTATTTTCTGGTAAAGGTAATTCATCATTAGACTGATCAGATTAGTTAGAATAAAAACCATCCTTCTTTAACTTTCTTTTATGCCTCTACTAATCTACAATTGTAAAGATTTTCCTATCTGGGAACACAGAAATATATGACCTAGAAATCATATTAAATTTTTTCTTCATCTTGTTCTTCAATTCTACTTAATAACATACTATTATTCCAAATGTATCAGTGTGTATATCTGAAAGAAACAAAGGTAGGAAAAAATTGCAATTTCCACTGGGTAAACAATTTCAGTTTAAATATCCTGCATATGTGAAATAATGATGTGTTTGGGCCTCTTGCAGAACCGCCCCGTCTGGAAGACGCAGGGAAGGTGCTGAATGAGACCGTGGTGGGAAACAGCCCCGTGCAGCTCGAGTGCAAGGCGGCTGGGAACCCTCCGCCTGGTATGTTTGGACCCTGTACCCTATTAAGATTTCTGGAAATAACCGAAACCGGTTGTGAGCATAATATACTAATTATTAATAAAGGAAAGGTTATAGGATACATTCCAAGAGTAAAACGTTGGTAAGAATGTAAGAATTAGGTAGATTACATTTTTGAATTTTCACTGATTTTAACAGCATGAAGTAATTTGTCCATCTAAACAATGTAGAAATATTTGACTATCTTAATCATATTGTTGTCCATAGTGGCCACAAAACCCACAAGGGTATTTTACATACATTTATGATGAAAAATATATTTTTAACTTTTAAAAATATCTTAATGAAGCTAAGCCAAATTGTCATTCTGATGAGACTACCACTTAGTTTTGTATATTCCCATCACTGCTAGGTTATTCATATGAATCAATAATAATATAAATTTTTTGAGGCTGATAGTGTGTATGGTATTCAGGTTTTTGTTTTGTTTTGTTTTGGTTTTGGTATTTAGTTTTGATTAAACACATACACAACTCTTATAGGTGCAAAGAAATACACAACAAAAAGAAATAAGTTAAAAGGCTGCTTATCAAACAATACTGATATATTAGAGATACTATAAATAATTTCTTTTTTCTAAATTCATTTTCAGGACTCATATCAACTTGGCTCTTGGTGTTTTCCTCAGGGTTACCTTCTCTTAAAAATCAAGCGTAAAGAGATATTTGTTTAAACAGATTACACTCAAATGATAAGTATAGGAATAAAGCAAGTGTGACTATTTTAGTTAAGATTCTATTTAATGTATTTAATTTTAGAAGAACAATTTTGCATAGATCATCTCTCCCCTTTCTCTTTCAGTTATTACGTGGTACAAAGAGAATCGTCCACTGTCAGCTTCCGCCAGCATGAATTTCTTGAACAGAGGGCAGGTCCTTGCTATAGAAAGTGCCCAAGTATCAGATGCTGGCCTGTATAAGTGTGTGGCCATTAACTCAGCGGGAGCGACAGAGTTGTTTTACAGTCTGCAAGTTCATGGTTAGTACCACTTCTAGATTCATCCTGGGGTAAAGAAGTATTCAAAATGATTAAGTGCTTCTATAAAATTCTAGTCTAAATATTTGGCAGAGTGTGTTATTACCATCTCTGTGTAAGGATGCTGTGTTCTAAGACTGATAAATGTTCTCATTCCTGATTCCCATTAAAATGCTCGATTTTCACATGCCGTTGACTTAAGTTTGCTTTAGATGAGTTGTTGAAATTGTCTTTGATACTCTTATTAGCTAATGACAATAAACCCGTTTGTAAATACTTTCTAACAGAATCATAGTATTAGTTAAAGAAATGTTTCCAAGTTATTATCTCTAATAATACTTTTAAAGATGAGTCGGTAGTTAACATAGTACAGTGGATACAGTGACAGGGGACACACGTGTGTATGCCTCCAAATCAGGAAACAAAAATCCATCCTGGCATTAAAAACTGGATTTCCTAAATAAACTAGCAAAACTTTCTTTTCCTCATCTTAAAAACAGAGATATTAGATCCTACTAATCTCAAAGAATGCCTGTGCTTAGATCGCAAATGAATTGTGAAACAACTTACCAAAAAACAAATAAACAAAAAACCCGCCTGTAAAAACACATTATTGTGGACATTACATATCGTTTTCATTATGTTGAGATGGCAAAACCTGTGAGGTTAACATATCTCACTTTCTTTTTTTTTTTTCAGTGCCCCCATCAATTTCTGGCAGCAGTGACATGGTGGCCGTGGTGATTAATAATCTGGTGAGGTTAGAATGTGAAGCCAGAGGCCTCCCTGCCCCAAGTCTGACCTGGTTGAAAGATGGGAGCCCTGTCTCTAGCTTTGCTAATGGAATACAGGTACTCTGTTTCATTTCTTTGGTGAAAACTGCCACTCAGTAATTCAATACATAAATACAAACCAGTAAGGCTGTTGAAAAGATTTGGAGAACAAGGATTCACAAATGTTATAAAAAACCATACATAGATGCAACTGTAAGTACCACGGATACACAATTAGTAACCCTCAGCAATTCATGAAAAGCTCAGTATTTCCGAGAGGACCTGTACCTCACTTGTAGCTGCTATATTTGGACCGTTTGTTTTAGATATTTGTTATTTTCTACCTGTCTCACTCCACTTTGTACTATCACCACAAGAGAGACTTCATACAAAGAAATGGTCATCAACAAAAACAAGAATTTCCTGGTGGAATTTATATTTAAGTGTCTGGAAATAATAATGAAGCAGAGAACCACACAGAGCATACATATTTCTGTGAAAACATCAAATAATAAAGAAAAATTATAATGCAAAAAACATGAAAAATAAAATTGAGTCTTAGAAAACACTTGTTTAAGTATATTACATTGACTCAAAATTAAACATACAGACAGAGCACATCTATCTAATTTAGATTTTAATTTTATTTTGCCTCACAGAGAACATAGTTCTCCTAACATCCTACTTCTTCAACTTTGCTTGAAAATCCAATGCTTTCAGAATTTGAGATCATAGAAGATCCAGAGTTTATGTCAGTATTTTAGAGAAACATCTGAATCAGTGGGATAAAAGGACAATGAGTGTGGCTAATTAATTAATTTGACTACTACTTTGTTGTTAATTTTAGCTTCCTGCCTCTTCGTCCAAACAAAAATTAGAAGCCACTTATCTTTCTCTCCCAGTGGTGCTCTCTCTCTCTCTCTCTGTATAATAAATATGAATGAAATTTAACTTTCACTTGGTGCTGTCTATAAAGACTTATTTTCAATGGTCGTTACCAGGTTTGGTTCTAGCCTTGCATGTTCTTGCACTGAGACAAGAAGGGATTATATGATGATGGCTGCCCACTTTAAAATATCCAAGTGAAAATCATCTGGAGAAAAATGTCAATTATCAGTCTCAGAAAATAAGAGAAAACGTCTGTTGCACCTGCCATCCTCAAGGGGGCATGTTGGTTATTTAACTTTCTTATTGTTGATAGGTTCTCTCTGGGGGTCGCATCCTAGCGTTGACCAGTGCACAAATCAGTGACACGGGAACATATACCTGTGTGGCAGTGAACGCTGCTGGGGAGAAACAAAGGGACATCGACCTCAGAGTGTATGGTGAGTCGTTCTGGTAATTACTTCTGCTCTGATACAGATGTGTTTGGGGCCTAAGATCATTGAGGAAGTTAAGGGAAGTTACTGACAATAAAGAAAAGTGAACAATAAAAATAATAACTATAGGATCAATTTAAATCAATTTCTCT
This sequence comes from Avahi laniger, assembly GCA_963575035.1. Classification (NCBI taxonomy): domain Eukaryota; kingdom Metazoa; phylum Chordata; class Mammalia; order Primates; family Indriidae; genus Avahi; species Avahi laniger. The sequence continues at coordinate 10,015 of CAUYSK010022772.1, forward strand.
TTCTGCCTTACATTTGACTTTGACTGATTTTCCTTTTTTAAAGTTCTGAGAAATTAAAATATATACATCCAGCATGCAGAGTGCGGGTTTTATAGACTACTCTGAAGCACATGACTATGGATAGCAGCTCTGCAATTTGGAAGACAGAATCTTCTCACTGAGGGCAAGCGTCTGTTTAAGTAGCTTTCTTCATCCATCCTAGCTAGGCGCTACAGCCACTCTCATGCCTGTAATCCTAGCACGCTGAGAGGCTGAGGCAGGAGGATCACTTGTGGCCAAGAGTTCTAGACCATTGTACTGAAAGCCATGATTTTATTACTTTTTAATTATATTTATAATCAGTGTATTTTGTGATCAATGCTATGTCTATGAGTTAAATACTATTTAAGAAACAGAAAGTTAAACTCAACATAAATTTAGAGAAAATACAAATTTTTTCCTACCCACAATGCAGCCATGTGGTACAAAAGGGAACATCTGAGTCTATCACAGTAGAAGTCCCCCAAAACAAAAGTGGGTTCTCATTGACCTCCATTCATATATTATGCTAGTCAGTCCTCATTCCAGTATACCTTTACATTTAGAACTCTTTCAGACTTTTTTCAGTGTATTATTTGCATTATATTGCTTGGTTCAGGGAATAATGAAATTATTTCTTCTATGGCCTCTTGAAGAATTTCTGTTCAGTGCAGGCCTTCTCCTTTAAATTCTGCCTCACTTCAAAGCAATTCATCCTGTTTGAAATATATTATCTTTTATTTTAACCTCCAGATCATGTGGACCATGTTGGTTTCCCTTTATATGTTGACCAAAAGCAAATGTAATGATCACAAATGACATATATTGTCAGATTTTTTTTTTAGTAGAAAGGCCCCTTGTTACAGCACGTATAGATCATACATAACTAAAGTAAAAAGTCCTTGTTGGCATCAGTACACTACCAAAGGACTCTCCATGCCTTTTTTTCCCATTGCTACTGAAATTGATGTGGGTCCATATCCAACCTCTGGATTTGCTAATGTGTGATAACCATGCCCAACCCCAAGAATTCTACTTCTTCCCTGCACTGGGTTACTTTTATGCTTTGTGAAGAACTGAAAGGCTTCTATTCTAAAATATCCTTTAAGAATGATTAATCAATATATCAAAGTATGTGACACAAAAACTCTATCAGTCATTAGCAAAGAAGTAGAGAGGTGACATCAGTATGGACTGGGTTTTAGTCATCACTAAAAATCTGGGATTGTCCCCTTAAGTTTCTCCATTGACTAGTGTGAAAAGTGGACTCAGGAGATTATAAAGCATTGATATTTTCCAAGAGTTACGGAAACATGCATCACTTTCTTTATCATTTGCTAAAATACTTCCATACAACCTCTTTAGGCTGAAAACCAGGATCTTTCTTCCGGTATAAAAGTCAGATGGCTAGCTGATATGCATGTTTGAGAACGTGTATGTGTTTAGCATTTGAAATATATATGTAGCAAGCTACTGGAAAGGTGTAAAATTAAAACAGGCTTTAATCTAAAATCAGTTTCCAGTCAATATTCCATTATTAGTATTAGTTCCATAAATTATGTTTCTGTATTTGTAATGATAACCTTGACAATCTTGTGTCTAACTGGAGCCTAATGAATTAATCCGCAGAGGTAAGTCACCTTCAGATTTACGTTATAGAGAGTGTGTATGTGGGGGCAGGCGGTATAGCACGAGGATGAAACAGTGCGTAAAATAGCTTTCCCTACAATAATAAGAGTAGTTCATTAAAACTTTTCTCCCTCGTATAAATTTAAAGTATGTTTTCCCATATTTCTGAGACACCAAAACAAGAGAATTGAGTTTTTAAAAGGTTTGGATCTCTGTAGTACCTTTTCTTTAAACTTAAGCTCAGAGAACTTCCTTGAAGATCACACATTCTTCAGCATCCCAGCAAACATACCCCTATGGCAATTCTGATTTTGGTAAAGGAATTAAACAAGTACGATGCAGAGGATGAGAAACAGATCCCAGAATACACGCCTTCCTAAGCAACATAACCACACAAAATAGGAATAACATCTGAGGAAGCTGAGGATCTAAAGGGTAGGACCTTCTTCCCATCTCAGACTAAACAAAAAGTTGGAAATGAGAGACAGGGCAGAGAAAAATAGATGTATTTGGTAAAATATATCCTTAGCTGTAATTAGATGTGCTTAATTTTTTTGTCCCTTATACAAATACTCTATTGCTATGGCATTTTTTCTTAGTTTTAAAAATCCATTTTCCCTTTGGACTTGATTCAACTCATTTAGCTATAAAGAAAATTAAGAGAAGGAAAAATGTTTGGAAATAAATTAGTATTCTTCAGTCCGGAATTGTTTCCAACTTTCACTTTTGCAGGCAATCATAAAGAATTCATGCTCTTTTCTAATTCTACAAATAATCTAAGATAAACATTTTTTTACAGTTGTGGTTTTTTTATTGTCCAAATGAGACCATACCCTTACCTGAAATTATTTCTAAGTTGTGAAATCAGCTATTCTATATAGGGGTCCTGTGCTAAGATTTGTGAATGTATCTGTTTTCATATTTTAGAAGGTGGCACTAATTGTGCTTATTTTGCTGTTTTTTTTTTTGCTTCTTTTTTTTTTTTTTAATTATTCCAAGGTATTTTAAGGGTACAAACATTCTAGTTACACTTTATGTCTTTGCCTCACCCAAATGTAGGTTAAAGGCATGCCCTTCCCTCCCTTTAGTGCTCCCCGTGTCCTTTAGCTGTAGATTTGCCCCCCCATCCCCCTAATCCCTGGAGAGTATTTCTGCCATGTGATCACCCTAGTGTTGATCAGTTAGCACCAGTTTGATGGCAAATACAAATGGATCCCGTTCTTCTGCTCTTGTGGTGCCTCACTTTGGATAATGGGCCTAAGTTTAGTCCAGGAAAGTATAAGAGGTACTAGATCACTGTCGTTTCTTATGATTGAGTAATATTCCATTGTAAACATATACCAAAT
>CAUYSK010022773.1:0-37737 GCA_963575035.1 Avahi laniger
CTCACCATCAAATTGGTATTAACGGATCAACACATAAGTGCATATATAAGAATTGCATCTATTAGATATTGGGCAGGGGGGAGGGGGGAGGGGGGAGGAGGGAGGAGGGGACGGGTATATGTGTACACAAAGAGTGCAATGTGCACCCCGCAATGGGATGGACATATTTGAAACCTGGACTGAGGGGGGGGGGCAAGGGCAACACACGTAACCTAAACATCTGTACCCTCATATTATGCTGAAATAAAAAAAAAAAAATGAGAGAAAAGAAAAAAAAAAAAGTGGTGTGTGTGTGCATGGGCACACATATGTACACATGTACTTGAGAAGGAAGAATTCTTAGAGAAAGCTAAATTTGGTCCATATTCATTTTTTCAAGATCTTGATGATTTTGGCATTATGGGAAGATTAATGAAAACTTTTAACCTCTAGCAAAGTTCTTGGCTTTTATAGGTCCTGGCAGTCTTGTTTAAATTTAACACATGAATATATGCACTTATGTGGCAACACAAATCTGACAGTACAGCAATCACACTTTGGACCTGCATCAATTCTAAATAATACACAAGTGATTATCCTCATAGGATTAGCAGTTTGAGGTACTACTTCCTTCTTCCATTCCCGTTGAACACCTGCTTGTATTATTGTATTGCAGTGGTGAAATACAAAAAAAAAATAAAATAAAATAAGAGAAAGAAAGAAATTAAAGCTTAAAGGCAAGATGGGATTTAAAATGTCACACTGATAACTTTAACTTTTATGACTATCATATTATCAAATTCAATATCTCTGAAGATTTAAATGAGATAATGTTCTAAAATGAAGAGAGCAAAAATTTGCCTAACTGCTTAGCTTCAAACTAAAGATCATCTCTTTGACATTCTCATCTTTTTGATAAAATTCCCATGAGATTTTCATATTCAAGGCAAAAGCCTTAATGGGGAAGGTAGGGCAAAGCAGAATTCCTCCTCTTCTTAATCGCAGGTTACCACTTAGTCTCATCCAATCTGATAGGATTAAAGTACTTATTTGGATGCAATCTTGAAACAGCATCTTTGAGGAGGGGATCATGGAGAAGACCTTGAAACAATGAAAACCATGAGGAAAAAGTTTAGATGCCCTCATAACACCCCAAATGATGCTATATTCATGTCTATGATTTTGACTTTTGTTCCACTATATTTACATGGTACTGATCCTATACCTCGATCCCCATTTAATATCCCACCCTCCCCTCCTCCCTGTCCATAAACTGGCCACTGTCCATTTTTAATCCTACAAATCCAATCTTTCTCATAATTTTATGACTATACTTTGAAAACTTTGTTCTTAAGTGTAGAGACCATGTCCTATTCTTTTTTAAATTCCCAATATTTAGCATGATTTCTGAACATAACAGGTCCTCAACAGATGTTTGCTAAATAGACATACTACCTTACTATACTGATGAAATTATATTCACATTATTCAACAGGGTTAATAAAAACATTTGATTGGCCTTTAAAATATCTTACTGTTAGTTTTAATCTTGGTTACCTTTACTTTCAACACAATGAGTAATGAGAATATTTTTACCCTATGCCTAGTCTAACTTGATTCAGAGGCTGCAACATGTACTTTAGAGGTTTAGGTTTTCAAGGCCAGCCATGCCTTTAAAAAATGTTTTGGTTTGTGTGGGTTTTTAACCATCATTAACATCCTACTTTTTGTCTTAATTTTGCATGAAATCAGGATGTGTATGATATAAGACAATGGCTCAATCTGACAATCCAAATGATCAGAATTCTCCATAGACCTGATATTCTAAAATGAATTGATCTACTACTGAGGTTTTCTAATTGTTTCCAATTTTTGAAATTTCTTCATTAAAAACACCTACCCCCAAATGTAGGTATAATTCATATTTTATTTGAAATGCAAATTTGAAGACATAAAATATTTTGAAAATATAAATATTTGAAGATTTAAAAACCTTAAAATACTACTGCTTCCAGCTTTGATAGAATAACTAGGATAAAATCTTCCTCTTGGTGTAAACAACTAGAAAATTGGATAAAATATATAAAGCAATTGTTTTCAGAAACTCAACATCAAGATAAGTAAGACAAGCATGTGAACCCTGAGAGATAAGAAACAAACAAAATGAGCTTTATAATCACTTTGACTTAGTACCTAGAGGTACTTACCATACTAAAGAGAAAGAGAACACAAGAGGAATATGATGAGCTTGCTAAATAGAGGGAGATGAGATTGCAGTTCAAGTCAGTGGAAACACCTGGGATTTTCTAAAGCAGATTACCAGAAAGGAAAGCTCTATAAAGAAAAAAAGGTCCTGAAATCTATATAAGAGTTTCCTTCAGTCTGTTCTTGACTACTAAGCAGCATATGTATATGGCAAAACTCCATGAGACTGGCAAAGAAGAATTAGGAAGCTACAACCAGAAAAATTCCCAGAATGCAAACAGATCTGGGAGATACTTAACTGGGAGAGAAGAAAGAACTCATTCAATACTCAGGGTGTTCAATGGAAAACAGAGAACAGCAAAACTTTTGGAATGGGGCTAATCTAGGCCTAGAGTATAGCCAATCCAACAAAGCGTGAAAACAAGTCTTGCAATAACAAGTTACAAATAATTTAAGTGCCTGACAAAGTACAAAAGAGAAGAAAATCCAGCACTCAAAAATGTAAAATGTCCAAGACTCAATAAAGGAGTATTACACATTAAGAAAATAAAAATGAGCAACAAACCAGGATAAAAATCAATCAGAGACACAGCTAGAAATGACAAAAATCATGGAATTAACTAACAAGCACTTTTTAAATGAAAAATTTGTTAGAGGAGCTAAACAGCAGATACCAGGAGATAGATGAAATAATCAGTGGATTTGAAGATAGATCAATTGAGATTAACCCAGTCTGAGGAACAGAAAGAAAAAAAAAAAAATGAAGAAAAATTAACAAAGCCTTCGAGAACTGTGGGACACCACCATGTATTCCTCTCCAGGAATACTTGAAATATAAGTATTTCAAGAAATACTTGAAATACAAGAAAAAGGCAGAAAGACTATTTAAGAAAATAATGGCCAAAAACTTCCCAAATTTGATGGAAAACATTAATCCACACCTTCAGGAAGCTCAACAAACTCAATGAGATCTATACCTAGACACATCATAATCAAACTGAAATAAAGGAAAAATAAATGATTGTCTCAATTGATATACAAAAAGCATTTGATAAAAAATCTAACACTTTGATCTTATATGATTGAAAATATTTCAGAATCCACAAAAAAAACTATTAGAGCTAATACACTAATAAACCTTCAGCAAGGTTGTAGATATAAGAGCCATTCACAAAATTCAGTTTTGTTTCTAGACACTATCAACAAACAATTCAAAATGAAATTAAGAAAATATTTTCATTTACAATATTACAACAGCACTGTTGTCAGGACTGTTGTAAAAAGAATAAATTACTTACGAATAAATTTAACAAAAGAAGTGCAAATTTTATACTTTTAAGACTAAAAACATTGTTGGAAAAAATCTTTTTTAAAAACTACATGAGTGGAAAGACTTCCCATGTTGATGGATTTAGAAGACAATATTGTTAAGATGGCAATACTCCCCAAATGATCTACATATTCAACACAATACTGCTAAAATTCCCAGCTGATTTCTTCACAGAAGTGACAAGCTCATCCTAAAATTCATATGAAAATACAAGGGACACAGAACAGTCAAAACAATAATGAAAAGTAGAAAGAATCATACTTCCTGATTTCAAACTTACTGCAGTCATCTACTTAATCCAAAACTACTTAATCTAATTAATTTCAAAACTTAACTACAGTAATCTAAAGTAAATTACACTAATCAAGACAGTATTATACTGGTATAAGGACAGACAGATAAATCAATGAAATAGAAGAGCTCTAAAATAAACCCATACATCAATAGTCAATTGATTTTTGACAAGGATTTGAAGACCATTTAATGGGAAAAGAACAATCATTTCAACAAATGATGACAGCACAATAGGATATCCACATGCAAAAGAATGAATTCAGACCCCTACTCACACCACATAAAAAAATTTACTCAAAATGGATTAAAGACCTAAACATAAGAGCTAAAACCATAAATCTCTTAGAAGAAAACACAAGTATAAATCATCATGATCTTGGATTAGGCAAGTGTTTTGGTTTGGGAGCTTTTTTATTTTTTATCTTTTTAGAGAAGGAGTCTCCCTCTGTTGCCCAGGCTGGAGTACAGTGGTGTGATCATAGCTTATTGCATCCTTGAATTTCTGGGTTCAAGTGATCCTCTTGCCTCAGCCTTCTGAGTTGCTGGGATTACAGATATAAGCCACTGAGCCAGGCAACAGTGTCTTAAATATTAATATGATATCTAAAGCATAAGCAACCACAGAACAAATAAAACAAATTACATAAAAATTATAATTTTTGTGCATCAGAGGACATTACCAAGAAAATGAAAAAGGCTGTGGAGAGAAAAAAACTTATAAATCATACATCTGATAAGAATATAATATCTTATAAAGAACACGTAAAATTGAACAATAAAAAGACAAAAAAAAAAAACCAATTTAAAAATGGGCAAAAGATTTCCAGAAAGAAGATATACAAATAACCAGTAAGTGTAAAAAAAAAAAAGAGCTGTACAAAGTGGTTCACACCTGTAATCCAAACTACTTGGGAGGCTGAAGCAGCAGGATCACTTGAGGCCAGGAATTTGAGACTAGCCTGGGCAACACAGTAAGACTAAAGGAAGGAAGGAAGAAAGAAAAGGAAGGGAGAGAGGAAGGAAGGAAGGAATGGAGGAAGGAAGGAAGAAAGGAAAGAAAGAAAAAATAATTTTTTAAATAAAAGTATACAAAAAGATAATCATCATTAATCGTTAGGGAAATGCATATCAAAACCACAATGAGATACCACTTCACACCTAGGATGGCTATAATCAAAAAAAGAGTAAAATAACAAGTGTTAGTAAGGCTGTGGATAAATTGCAGCCCTCACACATTGCTGGTAGAAATGTAAAATAGTGTAGCTGTTATGGAAAACAGTTTGGCAGTTCCTCAAGAAGTTGCAGTTGGGCAGTTCCTTAAAAAGTCAGAGAGCTACATAACCCATCAATTCCACTCCTAGGTATCTTTCCAAGAGAAATGTTCAAAACAGTATTATTTATAATAGCCAAAAAGTAGAAACAACCCAAATATCTATCAACAATGAATGGATAAATGGGGGGAAAAATGGATTATTATTTGGCCATATAAAGGAATAAAGTACTGATATATGTTATAACATGGATGAACTTTTAAAATATTATTATAAATAAAAGAACCCAGGCACAAAAGACCACATATTTCATGATTCCATTTATATGAAATGTCCAGAATAAATAAACCCATGAAAACAAAAAGTAGACTAGGGGGCTGGGGAGATGAGGAGAAGGGAAGGGAAGGGTAAGTGATTGCTAATAACTGAAAGGTTTCTTTACGGGGTGATAAAAATGATTTGAAATTAGATAGTGGCAACAGTTACACAACTCAGTGAATACACTAAAAACTGTACACTGCAAAATGTTTAATTTTATGATATATCAATTATGTCTCAACAAAAAAAGATCCCATAACTATAACATCTTAAAATTTTTAAGGTACAATATGGTTAACAGTCTCATGGGATGATAGAAAATGTTTTGATTCATATTTTACCAATCTGGATTAATACATAGACAACAAAACTTTAAATCATGCATACAAAACTCCTAAGACCTCTCTTAATCTTCAAATTTTTTTCAATACAACACATGATGAATAATACCCTCAAACATAATTATATATTATATATACAATTCCCAAAGCACTAGCTGTATCTCCATCCTCTTCTCCCTCTCTCTCTTTAGAACATATATCGGAATACAAGGTAACATTATTGATATATTTACATCTACTTTATTGTTATTACATTATTTGTAATACACAACACAACTAATCATAACATATCAAGTATGTCATGACTGCCCTGTTGCATCTCATAATTTTCTCTTAGACAATTCATTTGAAAAAAAAAAGCTATCAACATCAAAATATTCGATTATATAGAGACTGATAAATTATAACAATACTAATTTAAGTAGAGCTTCTTATCAAAAAGTTACTTTTTATATGTGTCCAATAGATTCTTGGATAGTTGATTTATACCTCACCATCTTCCAAAAACGATTTAAAGGTGATGTTCCATATGCTTCATATTTATTGAATCTGAGAAATGTGGCTGTGCATGGTGGCTGACACCTATAATCAATCCTAGCACTTTGGGAGGCCAAGGCAAGAGAATAGCTTGAGATCAAGAGTTCGAGACCAGCCTGAGCAAGTACGAGATCCCATTTCTACTAAAAATAGAAACAAAAATTAGCCAGGCAACTAAAAATAGAAAAAATTAGCCATGCGTTGTGGCTCATATTTGTAGTCCCAGCTACTCAGGAGGCTGAGGCAGGAGGATCATTTGAACTCAGGAGTTCGAGACCAGCCTGAGCAAGAGCAAGACCCCGTCTCTACTAAAAACAGAAAAATTAGCCTCGAGTGGTGGTGTGCTCCTGTAGTCCCAGCTACTTGGGAGGCGGAAGCAGGAGGATTACTTGAGACGAGGAGTTTGAGGTTACAGTGAGCTATGATGACACCACTGCACTCTAGCTGGGGCGAAAGAGCAAGACTCTGTCTCAAAAAAAAAAAAAAAAGTTTGCTACTGGCCTTTCTGTTTAATTTAAAAGTATTTCAAATTAGGGAGAACACAGACTGTGCCTTTAATTTAATACATATATATAATCACACAGAGTTGAAAGCATACTAAAGAATCACTTCATATAGCCTAATTATTAGATAAAATACAGACCACAATATTTATTCTTATTTTTTCCATTGTTAGCAATATATCTCTGTTACAGTCTACAGTAATCTCTACCATTCCGTGAATAATGACAATATATTTTCACAGTAGCAATTGGTGACATTTCTATAAATCAATGTGTTGCAATGATACCTAAATAAAAGCTTATTTCACTATAATGATGCTTCCAGGCTTCCCTAAAGTCAGGTGGTTACTTACAGTTAATGATCTGTGACATACCACACAAGAAGTCCTAAAAAGACTTATTATCCATTGCATGTGCAACAATATTTGCTTTATGGATGGCTAAATGAATGAAGACATTCAATGTAACTGTAAAAGTAAAATCAAAAGAAAACTTACAAGTAACATGTTTTCTTTAAGTAAAAGGGCTGTGACCATTTTCCATTAATACTTAACCTTTTGCTGGAGCAGTGCAACCACATATAATGTTCAAATCCATAAAGCCCAAGAGCTGTTCTGGGTTAATGCTAATTAACTGCCCCCAATCAAAAGAGCAGTAACTTTCCAAAAATTTGAGATCATCAGCCTGTATTGTTGACATCAAAGTCACATCACAAAGCTTAAAAAACACTAAAAAAGACAAATATGCTTTATATATAACTTGAGAGCACATCTTTCAATCAAATTTATATATACAAATATGATACAAACACACCAGAAAAAAAATTATGCAGTACACAAAATTTGCTAATTTCAAATACTCTATCTTTCATAGCTGCCAGACTTTGTAGGCATTCACATATTTACCGCTTATAATTTTATTTCAGTTACTAGACTCAGCTTTTGTCCACCATATGTCCACTGTGGATTAACTATTCCCTTAGGTACAATTAAGGACTTTCCATTTGTTGTAAGAAGAGCTAAGTGTGAAGGACACAGCCAGAAATAACATTTATACCTCAACCAAAAACAGAAGCACATTCAAACTCAAATGATGGTTTATGCAGCATCTTTTTTTTATTAGACACATGTCTACATAACAAAATAAACTTAAGATAAAAATTCATGGCAACAGTACAACATCTCTCACCATTCAGATTAGATATCAAAATGATATCATCTCCGTCAACTGAATTTAAACAAATTTTCTAAGCTATAAGTTAACTGGTAGTTTAGCTTCTAAACATTAATTATAACAAAAATTTTAATCATTATTTATACATTTCATATCATAGACATTTCACAAAATTTTTAAAGTCTTTGATTTTTAAATTCTTACATTAGAAAAATTAAATAGGACCTCCTCCCATTACGCATAAGTAGAAGACAGGATTTGAAGCTAGAATAGGCAAGACAATAACAGCGAACACATAATAGCCCTATTATATAACAGGCATGGTTTTAGGACCTTTATATACATTTAATTCTTACAACTTCCTTATGAGGTAGGTGCTATTATTAGTCCCACTTTACAGATGAGAAAACTGAGATACAAAAAGGGTGAGTACACTATCACAGTCACACAGTTAATAAGTCAAACTCATATCAGAATCTAACTGGTCTTAATTAGGAGTTTGTGCCCTTAACCATATTACTCATACTGTCTCCCTCTATTAGATATTACAGTAGGAGAATACACTATAAAATAAATAGCTTTCAAGAAAAATACAATTTCTCATCTTTTTAAACTTGAAATTGTGAATGAAAATGAAGATATTAATTAAGGTTAAGAGTTTAGTTATCAAAACAACTATGTGTGTAACATAAAATGCTTTTTACATGATCTTATGTGGTACTAAGTCATAAACACTAAGTTAGGCTCTTATTATTTTTCCCCAGCTTTATTAAAGTATAATTGACAAATAAAAATTATTTATAATTTACCTTGTACAACATGATGTTTAGTATATGTATAGTTGTGAATGATTAAATCAAACTAATTAACATATCCATCACCTTACATACTTACATTTTTGTGGTGAGAACATTTAAGATCTACTCTCTTAGCAATTTTTAAGTATGCATTATTGTTAACTATAGTTACCATACTGCACGATAGTCTCCCAGAACTTATTTACCCTGCCCAAGTGAAACTTTGTACCCTTTCCACCATCTCCCCAATCCCTCCTGCCTCCCAGTCCCCGAAAACTGCTATTCTACTCTCTCCTTCTCAGGGTTCAACTTTTTTAAGATTCCACATATAAATAATATAGTATTTGTCTTTCTGTGCCTGGCTTATTTCACATAGTATGATGTTCTCTAAATCCATCCATGTTGCCCCAATGACAGTATTTCCTTCTTTTAAGGCTGAACAATATTCCCTATCTGACTTTTTTTTATTTTTATTCATTCATCCATGGGTGGACACTGAGGTTGACTCTATATCTTGGCTATTGTAAATAATGCTGCAATGAACATGGGAGTAAAGATTATCTCTTCAACACACTGATTTCATTTCCTTTAGATATATAACCACAAGTGAAGTTGGTAGATCATATTTTTTGAGGAACCTCCATACTGTTTTCCACAATGGCTGTACTAATTTACATTTCCAACAGTGGACAAGGGTTCCTTTTCCTCCACATCCTTACCAACACTTATCTTTTGTCTTTTTTGGAATAGCCATTTTAAGAAGTGTTTAGTGATATTTTATTATGGTTTTAATACTCTAAAGCATGGGTATAACCCAAAGCTTATCTTTGGACTCCTTCTCTTTTTAAACTCACTTCTTTGGTAAAGTTCATACAGTCTCATACCTTTAAATATCATCAAGATACTGGTGATGCCCCAACTTATATCTCTAGACCACATCTTACCCCTGAACTCCAGGCTCATATATATTCAACCACCTACTAAATATCTCCACAAAGATGCTTAATAAGGATCTCAAACTTAGTATGTCCAAAGCCAAACTTTTGATCCTTACTTAAAACATACTCCTCCTGCAATCTTCCTCATCTCAGTAAATGGAATTTCAGCCTTCCAGATCCTTGGGCCAAAGTATTCTCTTGCTTCTTTCTCCTCTACTCCAAACCAATCTTTGAGAAAATCTATCAGCTCTACCTTCTAAACATATCCAGAAGCCAACTACTTCTCACTATTTCCACTGCTATCACGCTGGTCCATGCAACCATTATTTCTCATCTGGATTATGTTAAAAGCCTACTATCTAGCTTCCCTGCTTCCACTATTTTCCACCATAGTACACTCAAAATAAGAGTTGTAGTGATCCTTTCCAAATACAAGTTAAATCACTTCATTCCGCTGAAAACCCTCAGGGCCTTTCTATCTCATTCAGAGCAAAAGCCAAAGAGCTTACAATGGCTCACAAAGTATTTCTTGATCAGTCCTCTATCTAGATCCTTCTCTTATATCTTTAATTTCTTCTTCTATACTATTTCTTTCATGGAAAACACACCCTCTGTAGTTGGGAGGGGTGGGGCACGGAACCAACAACCAAGATACTGCCTCAATGCCTTGCATCTATTGTTCCTCTCTACTTGGATAACTGTCTCCCAGGTATCTATGTCTCCCAGCATGCCTGCCTCTCTCTCTCAACTTCCTTTACCTCTTTGGTCAAAGGTCACCTTCTGAGGCTCTCCCTGACTTCCATATTTAAAATTTTAACACTCTCCCCCAAAACTTACTTTTTCTCCCTTTTCTGCTTTACTTATCTCTACAGTACTTATCACAATTTGACACATTATATATTTTACTTATTTCTTTAGTGCCTGTCTTCCCCACTGGAATATAGCTAGATTAAATCAGGAATTTTGGTTTGTCTGCTCATGTCTGTATCCTTAAGACCTAGAGGGGTATGTGCTCAAAAAATATTTATTGAATGAATGAATGAGAAAAGAAATGAGAAAGTAAAGAAACAAAGAAAATACCTACTGAGATATAATTAAGTTAAAGATCTTAAGATGTGATTATTCTGGATTTAAATCCAATGACTGGTGTTCTTATAATTGAAAGGAGAGGAAGATTTGACATATGCAGGAAGAAAGCCACATGAAGATGGAAGCAGACAGAGATTGGAGTTACACTGCCACAAACCAAGGAAAGCAGTAGTCACCAGAATCTAAAAGAGCTAAGGAAGGATTCTTCTTTAGAACCTTAAGAGGCAGTGGGGCCCTGCTTATATCTTGGTTTCATATTTCTGGTCTTGGTTTTACACTTCTGAGCCTTGACATAATAAATTTCTGTTGTTTAATAAAAAAACAAAAAAGAAAATACCTGCTGTATTGCTTTATTTACACTGAAAAACTAGACATTCATTTGAAATTTCAAAAAATAATGTCACATAAAATGGAAAGTAATTAAATTCTAAATTCAAGAACCATTTTAAGAAAAAAAAAAAAAAGAAAAGCTATTTTTAGAGCTCCCCTCAATGCCCCAAAGTTTGTCATATTTCAAAGAGTGCATGAAAAATAGTGAGAATTCAATAAATGCAGGTTTATTATTATTAAATAGCTATATTATTATTATATGTACCTATCCATGTACTGTATATAAACAGGATTCTTAATAATCAAACAATTGAATGATACATGTGCCAAAGAAATCATCTCTACAAAAAGAACAGGTTTAAATTACAAATGAAGTTAAAATTAAACTCTTTTACAAACTGTCTGGCAATAACTATGTTCAATTAAGCAAGCTTATAACTAAACATAGTTGGGTCATCAAATTTTAGTAGTGGAAGGTACTTAGGTATTACCTTGTACAAACCCCTCATGATATACATGGGGAGGACCCTAAATGGTTACATGAATTGCTTATGCTCACACAGCTAGATAAAATGACAGCACCAGAAATCTCAAGTTTTCTGATCCCCAATATACTATTCCTTTAAATTATACTGATACTGACTTTGTATATCATGGAGTACTACCCAGCCATAAAAAAGGTGATCTAGTATCTTTTGTAACAATGTGAATGGAACTGGGGACCATTTTTCTAAGTGAAGTATTGCAAGAATGAAAAAACAAACACCACATGTACTCAATACTAAATTGGAACTAACTGGTCAACACTTACGTGCACATATGGAAGCAAAACTCAATGGAAATCAAGTAAGCGGGAGGGGGTGGAGAGGATGGGTAAATTGACACCTTATGGGTACAATGTACACTATCTGGATAAAGGGCACACTTATAACTTTGACTCAAACTGTACAAAAGCAAATCATGTAACCAAAACATGTGTATACCCCATAATGTTCTGAAATTTTTAAAAAAATTATATTGACTTTGTTCCACAATCACGGCAAGTAAAAATCAAAATATATTATCAAAGGAGCTTAAATTATGTTAATGAAAATTTCCAAATTCTCTTTTCACAAAAAAACTATTTATTTCATATTATTTAATAATTGCTTTTAAAATTTAAAATCTGAGATTCATCATAAAAGAAACAAAAATAAGATGGATTATGCTTTTTTAAAGCATTCTAGCATTTAATAAACCTTCTCTTTGTGACAAAGGGAAGATGGATAGAAATAATTTAAATGGACTGTTATGACCAAAATGCTACACAACTCCCCCAAAACCAAAGAAAACAAAACTACAAAAACCATAGTACTTCTTAGGCTAAGTAAATTATAGTACTGTTAAATGGTGTGAGGTAGGCCATCTAAAAAGCAACTATGAAATAACAAAATAACATCTCTTCAACAACAGTCAGGTGAAAATTAGTTCTTGATTAATATTATGAAATAGCACTCATTTGATATATTCTTCCCCAATAGTTGTCAATGACACCACCAGTCTGAAGGCAAGCATAAGCATTTGACTTGGAGATTCTCCTCAACCAATTAAACTTGAAATGCTATCAACATGCCTAGAAGTACAGTAGGAGTGTGAAGTATCACGTAAGAGAACAGCTTTAAGTATATATGTTAAAATATTTTCTCACTCAATACATAGTAATGATCTCAGTATTTTCCAGTAAGTAAATCATCATTTGAAAAATTTACATGTAGAAAGAAGTTTTAAAAAGAGAGAGAAAGAAAGAAAAGAAAAAGAAGCAGAAATAGAAACAGAAATATTGGGTCCATCTTCAAAAGGTACTTGGATCTGATACTTCGGGATTACTATTATCTGGAACAAAAAAGAAGCAAAGCAGTAAAAGAAATGGGGGATGGGACAGAATGTTTTAGTTTAAAATGTATAAACAGAATGAACTTTTCAAATCCTCAAGAGTTTTTGTTTGTCCTTTATAAATTACAAGCTCTGTTAAACAAATTGGTAACGATGACTTGTTCACTTTGATATAACATCGTAGGTGATGAATTTCATAGAACTTGATATGAATCCTTCAAAGTAGCAACCAAATTAAATGTTACATATTTAATAGTTTCACATGTCTTCTCTACAGATAAAATAAGAACTTTTGAAGATTCAAGAGTCACAGTATAGGCAAGTACTTTCATGTAAATTCCAATGAAGCTTTTCAAATTGGATGTATAACCATTTCTTATATTTCTCTATTACTGAGAAAAAAAGAACAATCTTTTAAAAGCCTGCTGATAATTTTATTGAGAGCATCAGTAAAATTTTCAACTTGAAATTTACTTGTTTTACTAATACATTTCCACTGAGTTCAGGAATACAACTTACAGGGTACATTAAAATGTAACCTTTAAACCTCCCAATGTAAAACATCACTTCCTGGGCAGAGATAGTACTCTAAGAACAATCAATCACTGTTAAGAAGAATATACACTCAACATTGTTAATTAGTGTTGATGCACTCTTCTCTATGCCCTCATCTGTCATGAAGATTGTTTAAAAATCTGAGTTATTAGTCTTTATTTGCGAAAGGATCTGGTTAATATCTTTAAGAGTAGAAATCACTCATCCATCCACTCTATACTGGAGCGTGATAATTCCTACCTCCAATACAAGTTACTGATAACCACCACCCCTCCACTAACTAAGAAGCTATAAATCAAGAAGAGGGCAGCTTCTATGCAACCCCTGTTAATTCTGTTTACAATCTATCCAATTGAGAATGTTAGCTAGTCAGGAGAGAAACTAGCTGATGGATCAGATAGTAAAAAAGCATAACAGATTAAAGATAGAAAATAACAAAATGACAAATTAAAACACCAGTCATGTGATTATAAAATATGGATTGAATTGAAAATTAATCTTTTAAAAAATAATACTCCCAAATTTTCATTTCAATTATATCTTTGCTTGAAACAGTGAAAGAAAATTTAAAACTGTACTTCAGTACAGATTATGATTTTTCAAATTAAACACAAAAATAAAAACCTTGTAAATAAAAAGTCAAATGTGTAGGTTTCTAATATTATGTAAAAGTCACAAGTTACGGAAAAAAAGCAAACTTCCTAAAACTTTTACATTTATTTAACCTAAAATCATGACATAAAATCTATGACATTTTATTTCATATATGATCTAGTATAATACAACTGTTATGTATTTCCTAAGAAAGTCACTGACATTATTCACCAGGGTGGAATTCAGCAGGATGGTTGGCACTGAAGGCCATCTAACAGTTTTCCTCATTAAGAAAATCATTTTCCCTGAATATCACATCAAGGGTCATAAACACTTCTAATTTCAACAATTTTCATGAAAAGGCTTTTATTCATTCAGTATTCATGCAGGCACTGTTTTAAGTGATGAGGTCCTTAGCCTTCACAGAGCTTAGATTTTAGTGGGAAAACAAAGGCATTTCAAGCAAAAGAAACTCTAAGTACAAATGAATTTGGAATGTTTTAGGAACAGGAAAAAAAAAAGAAAAGATAAATGTGCTTTGCACTTACAGCAGGCAAGAAAGTGTGCAGAAGATGAGGTCTGTGAAGTAGGTAAGAGCCAGATTATCTAGACCTTGGTAAACTAGGATAAGGAGTTTGGATTTCATTCAATGTATAATGAAAAACCACCAAAGGGTTTTAAACGGAAGAATCATATAATATGATTTGCCATTTGGGAACTGGATTGTAGGAGAGCAAAGCTAGGAGCAGGAAGACCACTTAGGAAGCTACTGTAGTAGTTTGCATGTGTGGTGATGTTCATACGTTAGGCCATGGCCAGGTCTACCCATGAAAAGCCTAATTTAGGTGGACGTCAAGTAAAAATCCCTACGCTCTGCAGTACAGGCTCTGATCAAATAAGAGTGCCCCAAAGTTGGAAGGACAAGACTTTCAAAGCCAGGAAACCAGGTACTAGGCCTCATAGATTTGACTCCCTGCCTTGCAGAAGTAGCCTTACATGGCAATATGTTAATAATTGTCTTCAGGTACTATCTAAAAGGCTGGATCTGTGACCTTTCATATATCTCACTCCACCTGGGGCTGCAGAGATCATTAAATTCAGTCAAACTGTGATATGCGCAAAATAAGTAGATGACTTAGCCTCTTTCCCATTCTGAAATACCTACCAGGAATTTATATTTTACCTTACTAAGGTAAAAGTGTGGCCTTTCATGAAGATTTGAAAATAACTGTTTATTTTTTCTGATTTTTAACTGAAATATAATATTTGTACATATTAACAGGATACATAATGGTGTTTTGATATATATAATATACAGCAATCAAATCAGGGTAATTAGCATACCCATCACCTCAAACATTTTTCATCTCTTATTGTTGGGAATATTCAGTATCCTCCTTTTAGCTATTTGAAACTACATATTATTACCTATAGTCATCCTACAGTGGTATAAAACACTAGAACATATTCTTCCTACCTAGCTGGAATTTTGTATCCTCTAACAAATCTCTCCCTATCCTCACATTCCCCTTACCTTCCCAGCCTATACTATCCTATTTTACTTTTTACTTCTGTGAGATCAACTTTTTTTACTCCACATATGAGTGACAACGTGTGGTATTTAACTCTCTGTTCCTGACTTATTTCACTTAACATAATGTCTGCCAGTTCCATCCATGTTGCTGCAAATGATAGGATTTCCATTTCTTTTTATGGCTGAAGAGTATTTCATTATGTATACATACCATATTTTCTTTATCCTTTCATCTGTTATTGAACACCTAGGTTGACTCCATATCTTGTCTATTGTGAATAGTTCTGCCATAAACATGGGGGTGCAGATCTCTCTTCAATATACTGATTTCCTTTCCTTTGGATAAATGTTCACTAATGGGATTGCTGGATAATATGGTATTTCTGCTTACAGTTTTTGAGGACCCTCCATACTATTTTCCATAGTGGTTGTACTATTATAGTCTATATTCTTGCCAACAGTTTATAAGAGTTCACAGTTCTCCACATCCTTGCCAGCATCTGTTATTTTTTTCTTCTTTTTGATGATCCTAAACCAGGGTGGGATGATAAATACCTCACTGTGGTCTTGATTGGCATTTGCCTGATGATTAGTGATGTTGAACATTTTTTCATGTATTTTTTGGCTATTTGTATGTTTTCTTTTGAGATACGCCTATTCAGATCATTTGCCGATTTTTTAATCGGATGAATGTTTTGCTGTTGACATGTTTAAGTTCCTTGTATTTGTGGATATTAATCCCCCATTAAATGAATAACTTGCAAATATTTTCTCCTATTCTGTAGGTTACCTTTTCACTCTGTTGACTGTTTCCTTTTCTGTGCAGAATCTTTTTAGTTAGATTTAATCCCATTTATTTTTTTCTTTTGTTGCCTATGCTTTTGAGGTCTTTATTCATAAAATCTTTTCCCAGACCAATGTCCTAAAGCATTTGCCCTATGTTTTCTTCTACTAGCTTTATAGTTTCAGGTCTTACATTTAGGTTTTGATCCATTTTGAGTTGATTTTTTATAGGGTGAAAGATGAGGGTCTAGTTTCATTTTTCTGCATAAGGATATCCAGTTTTCCTAACATTATTTATTAAACAGACTGTCCCCAATGAGTGTTCTTGGCACCTCTGTTAAAAATCAGTTGGCTATAGATATGTAGATTTCCTTCTGGGTTCTCTTTTCTGTTCCATTGGTCAATGTGACTGTTTCTATGCCAGTACCATTCTGTTTTGGTTACTACAGCTTTGTAGTACATCTTCAAGTCTGATAGTGTGATGTCTCCGGCTTTACTCTACTTGATCATGATTGTTTGGGCTATTCGGGGTCTTTTGTGGTGACACACAAATTTTAAGATTTTCTTTTCTATTTCTGTGAACAATGACATTGATATACTGATAGGGATTGCATTCAATCTACAGATTGTTTTGGGCTTTAACATTATTTTAACAATATTAATTTTTCTAATCCATGAACATGGGATGTCTTTCCATTTATTTGTTTTGTACCCTCTTCAATTTCTTTCATGAGTGTTTTGTAGACTTCCTTGTAGAGGTCTTTCACTTCCTTGGTTAAATTTATTCCTAGTTATTCTATTTTTTTTTATTTTTGTAGCTGTTCTAAATGGGATTACCTTCTTGATTTCTTTTTCAGCTAAGTCACTGTTCATGTTCACTACTGATTTTTGTATGTTGATTTTGTATCCTGCAACTTCACTGAATTCATTTATCAGTTCTAAGAGGTTTTTGGTACAATCTTTAGGTTTTTCTAAATATAAGATCATGTCATCTGCAAACAGACAATTTGACATGCTCCTTTCCAATTTGGATACTCTTTGTTTCTTTTTCTTGCCTAAATGTTCTGGTTAGCACTTCTACTACTATGTTGAAAAGAGTGATGAGAGTGGACATCCTTGTCTTGTTCAAGTTCCTAGAAGAAAAGCTTTCAGCTTTTCTCCATTTAGTATGATATTAGCTCTGGGTTTGCATGTATGGCCTTTATTATGTTGGAGGTACTTTCTTTCTATACCTAATTTATTGAGTTTTTATCATGACAGGACATTAAATTTTATCAAATATTTTTTCTACATCTATTGAAATGATCATATGGTCTTTGTCCTTTATTCAGTTGATGTGATGTGTCACTTTTATTGATTTACACATGTTGAACCCTCCCTGCATTCTTGGGATAAACCCCACTTGATTACGGTGTATTATTTTTGGATGTATTGTTTGATTTGATTTTGCTAGTATTGTTGAAGATTTTTATATCTATATTCATCAAGGATATTGGCTTGCAGTTTTTTGTTGTTGTTTGTATCTTTCTCTGGTTTTGATATCAGGGTTATGCTTGCCTTATTGAATGAGTTAGGAAGAATTTCTTCTATTTAAGTTTTTCATAATAATTTCAGAAGAACTGATATTAATTCTTCTTAAAAGGTTAGGAAGAATTCAGCAGTGAAGCCAGGTCCAGGTCCTGACTTTGCTGAAAGACTTTTAATACTGATTCAGTCTCATTACTTGTTATTGATCTGTTCAGGTTTCCTTCTTGGTAGGTTATATGTGTCTAAAATTTTATCCATTTCCTCTAGGTTTTCAAATTTATTAGTACATAGTTGTTCATACTAGTCTCTAATGTTCCTTTGTATTTCTATGGTATCCATTGTGACGTCTCTTTTGTTTTTGATTTTACTTATTTGGGTCTTCTCTCTTTTTTTCTTAGTTTAGCTAATGGTTTGTTGATTTTGGTTACCTTTTCAAAACACCAACTTTTTATTTTTTGATCTTTTGTACTTTTTTTTCAGTCTCACTTTTGTTTATTTCTGCTCTGATCTTTATTATTTCTTTCCTTCTATTAATTTGGGCTTTGGTTTGTTCTTACTTTTTCTAGTTCTTTGAGATACCTTGCTGTTTATCTGAAATCTTTCCAGTTTTTTGATGTAGGTATTTATTGCTATAAACTTGTCTCTTAATACTATTTTTTGCTATGTCCTATAGGTTTGGGTATGTTGTGTTTCTATTTTCATTTGTTTCAAGAAATTTTTTAATTTACTTAATTTCTTCCTTTACTCATTGGTTGTTCAGGAGCATGGTGTTTAATAGCCATATATTTGTATAGTTTTGACTGTTCCTCTTGTTATTGATCTCAATAGTTTTACTCCATTGTGGTCAGATAAGACACTTGGTATAATTTTGATTTTTTAAAATTTTTTGAGACTTACGTCCATATTACATAGGGTCAATCCTGGAGAATGTTCCATGGGCTGATGAAAAGAATGTGTACTATGTGGCTGGTGGGTAAAATGTTCTGTAAGTGTCTGTTAGGTTCATTTGGTCTATGGTACAGTTCAAATCTGATGTTTCCTTGTTGATTTTCTGTCTAGATGATCTATGCAATGTTGAGAGTAAGGTGCTGAGGCCCCCAACTATTGTATTGGAGTCTATCTCTCCATTTGGATCTAATAATATTTGCTTTATATATCTGAGTGCTCTAGTGTTGGGTGCATATATGTTTACAATTGCTATGTTCTCTTGATGAATTGTTTCCTTTATTATTGTATAATGCCCTTCTTTGTACAGCTTTTAACTTGAAGTCTGTTTTTTTCTGATATAACTACTCCTGCTTACTTTTGGTTTGTTTACATGGAATATCTTTTTCCATCCCTTCACTTTCAGTCTATGTGCATCTTTACAGGTGAGGTGAGTTTCTTGCAGGTAGTACATAGTTGGTTCTTCTTTTTATATTGATTCAGCCCGTCCATATCTTTAAAATGGAGAATTTAATCAATTTATGTTCAAGGTTATTATTGATAGGTGAGGACTTACACCTGTCATTTTATTGATTGTTTTCTGGTTGCTTTGTATATCCTTTGTTCCTTACTTTCTCCTTTATTGTTTATATTTGTGGTTGGTTGTTTTTCTTTTGTGATAAGGTTTGATTCCTTTCTCTTTCTCCTTTGAATATTAGCTCTAACAGTAAGTTTAGAAGTTTCACAAATTTGTGATGGTAGTTTTCACTTCCAGACATAATACTCCCTTGAGTATTTCTTGTAAGGCTGGCCTAGTGGTAAGGAATTCCCTTGGTTTTTCCTTCTGTGAAAGATTTTATTTCTCCTTCATTTCGGAAGGATAGCTTTGCTATTTTTGGCTGGCAGTTTTTCCTTTCAGTATTTTGAATACATCATCCCATTCTCTCCTGGCCTGTAGCATTTGTGCTGACAAATACACTGTTAGTCCAATGGGAATTCCCTTACATGTGCCTTGATGCTCTTTCTCTTGCTGTTTTTAGATTCTTTATCTTTAACTTTTGACAATTTGACTATAATATGTCTCAACAAGGATCTGTTTTAGTTGAATCTATTTGGAGTTTTTTGAGCTTCCAGGATCTGAATGTCCATCTCTTTTTCAAGACTTGGGAAGTCAGTCATTATTTCATTAAATATGTTTTCTACATCTTTTCCCTTTTCTTCTTCTTCTGAAATGCTCATAATGTGAATATTTGTTTGCTTAATGGTATCTCATAAATCCTGTAGGCTTCCTTCATTTTTTAAAATTCTTTTTTCTTCTTTTTCTTTTTGTCTGCCTGTGTTATTTCAAAAGAGTTGCCTTCAAGTTCAGAAATTCTTTCTTCTGCTTGATCCAATCTGTAATTGAAGCTATTGATCATATTTTTTATTTACTACATTAAATTCTTCAGCGCTAAGATTTCTGTTTGGTTCTTTTTTATGACATCTATCTTTTTGTTCAATTTCTCATTCAAATCATGAATTGTTTTCCTGATTTTATTCAATTTTGTATCTGTATTTTCTTGCATCTTACACTGAGTTTACTTAATATTATTACTTTGAATTTTTCTTCTGGTATTTTGTATATGTCCTTCTGATTGGGGTCTGTAATTGAAGAATTACTGTGTTTCTTTGGAGGCGTCATGTTTCCTTAATTTGTTATATTTGATGTGTCCCTGCATTGATCTATGCATCTGGTAGAAGAGTCACCTCTTTCATCTTTATGGAGTAGGTTTTGCAGGGAAAGACCTATTCATATATAATAAGGCCTGGGTGCATGTCTGATAGGGGTGGCATCCAGGGCTGTTTCAACAGAGTGTATTAGCTTTGGTTCTAGGTGGGCATAGCAGTGTAGTCTCTACGTAGTTTCTTCAATTGTACATGCTAGTGACATCTGCAAGTAACTCAGTGTCTTAGGCTAAGAGAGTTTACGGTGGTGGTGCAGTTTGGTTAGGGGTGGGCTTGCTGGGCTGTTTCTCAGCTCAGGGGTGCATGTGTGGACACGGTAGGTCAGTCAACTTGGGGTCTGGCTCACTAGGGGTTGGAGCCATGTGGCTGTTACTCTGGCTTGAGGCATGGGCATATGGCTGCATGGCTGCTTGGTCTTGCCTGCTAAGGGCAACTTGTGTGGCTGTTTCTAAGGCCCAGGATATGGCTGTGTGGTTTCTCAGCTGGCTGGGTACATGTCTGATAGGGGTGGCCCTCAGGGCTGTTTCTCAGGTCAGAGTTGCCTGCTCAAGACTGCTTGGCTGGCGTGGGAGCTTAACTGTCATGGGCAACCCACAAGGCAGTTTCTCAGGACCGGAAAAAGGGTGCACAGCTGCTCAGCCAGTCTGGGACTATATTTGCCAGGGACAGCCTGCAGTACTGTTTCTTGGGGACATGGCTGCTCAGCAAGCCTGGGAGAATGTCTGCCAGGGATGGCCCATGAAGCTATTTCTCATGGCCTGACTGTGGGTGAGAGGCCCTTTGGGCAGGTCATGGGCATGTCCATGGGTGAGGGTGCCACAGGGCTGTTTCTCAGGCTCTGGGAGCAAATGTGTAACTACTCCACCAGCCTGAGGGTGTTAGCTGCTCAGTAGGTCAGAAAACTTTCCTGCTTGGGAGAGGGTATGTAACTGTTTGGCTGGCTCAAAGGTGGGTTCACCCTGGACAGGACTGCCATACTGTTCCCCTGGCTTGAAGTGCAAGCAGAAGGGGTCAGTTTCCCTGCTGCATAAGACCAAAGCCACAGTTAATCATGAGCCCAGACTTCAATCAGCTGGGACTGTGGTGTACAGCCACATATGTTAGGTTGCTGGAATGCATGTGGAGCCCCAAGTGCTGGAGAGGTGCAGTGGCTACTGACCCCCAGAGGAAGGGACACTCCAGACGTGGCTCTGGCCTCAAGATGGTACCATACTGCAGCAGCTTGGCTCCCAGATGGTGGTTAAGGGGTGGGGAGTACACAACTTGTGTTCCTAATCCAGAGCAAAGCAGCTGCATGAATTCCTGGCAGCTCAGAGACTGCAAGGACTGCGAGATTCTCCTATAGTAAGGACAGTAGGTATTTGCGGTGGCAATGTGGGCTGGGGAAGTTCTTCTGCTTATCTTTTGTCCTGTCTCAGGGCCCATCTGATATGGCAGAGGAGAAGGGGCTGCAGAGGCTGAGTGCCTTGATGCTGCCCTCCTGTGCTACCAATCACCAGAGGAGCTTCTCCATTCCCCTGCTGAACTCTAGCACTTTCCCTTTGACACTCTAATCAAATCTTAGCTATTTATCCACTGCCTTGGTCCTTTCTTGTGGGAGGAACAAGTGCCAAGCATTTTCAGTCAGCCTTACTGTTAATATCCATAACGGTATTGATTAATCTCAACAACCAGACAGAGCAAAAGAAAGGCAGTCAAATTTTTAAAGAACTTGAAGATGGCAGACAAAAAAACAAATAAATTTAAGACCTAGGTTGGCAGTTCCCAATCATTCCTTAAGGACTCTCTTTGGCTCAACCTTTGAGTAAATTAACAATGGCTAACTTAATACATTGATATAGTTTGGATATTTGTCCCCTCCAAATTTCATGTTTAGATAATGAGCATAGTAATCCAGTTTCAGATGTTTTTCCATGTGTTTTCTGCTTTGCCTTTAACCAATGTGAAAAGTGTTTGTTAATTTTATTGCTTTTTAATATAATTATATCCCCATTTAGCATGAGGAGTAGAGGAGGGAGAGAGGGGTTGGGATTTATTTTCATTTCTTTCAGGATGTAACATCAGTTTGAAAACAGAAATCATAAAATATTCAGGAGACTCAGAGTTAAACCCCTAATAGGCTTAACCACAGAAGGATCTTTCATTACGTGATCACATGAAATTGGGCCAATGACAGATTATGCAGTAAATAATATCCAGGAAAATATTCATCTATTTCTTCTTTTTACATACAACATTCTGCGTGACTGCATATTCTGTCATATGATTTCATTCTGACAGAGAGTATTATAAATACATACAAGAAAGGGGTTATAGCTAAGGCAAAACTGAAAAAATTCTTGATTTTTAAGCTATTAAATTTCAAACGTGTATTAATTTTTGCATAAATTCAAATAACTTATATAAATAGTTGTTTTTAAAACTTAAGCATGGCAACACCAACCCAGTCCAACAGCCCATCTAGTCTGATACCCTATCTTTTACAGTGACCAACGGTAGATGCCTCACAGGATAGCATAAATACATAACATAATGTATATAATTACACACCACTATACTTTTATCCCAAATGGTGATTAGAATACATCCTGAAAGAAATGAAAATAAATCCCAACCCCTCTCTCCCTCCTCTACTCTATAATTCCCCATAAGGTGATGGAAAATCTCCAGTAAAGCACAAATTCAACCATAATCTAAGCCAATCCTTTATATGATAATCAACAAAGAAATGATCTCCTAAAATGAAAAGCTGTACCCAGAAATAGAACTTAAGTTCATCAAAACTTAACAATTTGTAAAATAGGATTTTCAGTGAAATGAAAATCATCTGATTCACTCAATTAAAAAGAATTATTTATAAAACAGATGAGCAAAATTTAACTAAAGCTTTAAAAAAAGCAAACTAGAATTTCTGCCGAAGCCATGTCATTTTGTGATATTTTAAGACTGTTTTCTAGAGCGCATGACAATGTCTGTATTTTTCACTCTTCAGAGAAATGACATTTTCACCTGTTTCACAATGGTTTTAAATTAAGGCTTGGATTTATTAAATGCTCATCTCAGTGCACAAAACTACATAATGAAGAAATCTGGGTTTGGTCCTTCAGGAAGCACTATTTTCTAAACAATTATACAGCAAAAAATGTACTATATTTTTAAAGACCTTTGGAGAAGATAATTCTCATGGTAGTATAAGTAAGTAAGTATTTAACAGCGCTTGTAGTCAGGAAATAGTTCTTGATCTAAATCCTCCTTGGTATAATTTGAATTCATTTTCTCTTTTTCTGACCTTGAATAAGTTGTAGATCAGGTTATATCACAATATTGCATATACAGTCATGCACCACATAATGATGTTTCCATCAGCAATGGACTGGCATTATATGATGGTGATCCCATAAAATTACAATGGTGCTTTTATATTGCATTTTTACTACACATTTTCTATGTTTAGATATACAAACACTTACCATTGTGTTAAAATTGCCTACTGTATTCAGGGCAGTAACATGCTGCACAGGTTCATAGCCTAGGATCAACAGGCTATACCATATAGCTTAGGTGTATAGTAGGCTGTACCATCCAGCTTTGTGTAAGTACACTCTATGGTGTTAGCACACAACAAAATTGCCTATGAATGCATTTCTCAGAACATATCCCCACCGTTATGTGGCACGACTGTATCTGAAAATCCTTGTTAATGTCTCCTTTTCCAAGTTACTGCATTGCAGAGCTATGAACCAAATACCAGTCATGTACTGTTCAGTTTTATGATTTTTATATTCTATATATTATAGCCCAAGAGACAGATCTCAAAAATTACTTATCCATAATTTTTACCAAGAACTGCTCCTCTCCCTAATATAATACATCCTTTCTCAAAAAGAATTATCTATATTCAGAACAAACCCCACAATTTCAGAAAAGGAAGTTTATAAGGGATGGGAGCAAGGCACAATGCTTATAAAATTCCATGTAGACACCACTTCTTTCCCTAAAATAGGGGATCATTTAATGAAATATATCTCTCAACACCTCTGGGACACAGCTGAAATTGCAATACAATATCATAAAATGTGCAGCTGTGTTGCTGTGCTTAATAGTCCACGCTGCTTCCTTAGACCACAGGAAGCCAAAACACATACTTTCAGAACCAAATTTACCTTTACAGGAACTGGCCAAAGCAGTAGAGCAGTTATGATAGATCATGCATCAAAAGAGTTATCGAAAAGATCATATACACTCTTAGGAATTTTCTATTCAATTTGCTCACTCCAGAAATACTGTTTTCAAATATAAAATCTTTTTTTCAGGAATAAAAACTACAGGATAGGCAAAAATGTCTTAGTAAGTTCTAAGTTCTGGTAGCTTAAAAAACAAACATTATTTCTCACAGTTCTGAAGACTGGGAAATTCAAGATCAAGGTGCAGGCAGATTCAGCATCTAGTGAGGGCACTCTTCCTGGTTTACAGATGGCCACCTTCTTGCCGTACTTTCACATGGCACACAGAGACATTACCTCTCTCATGTCTCTTCTTACAAAGGCATTAATTCTATCCATGAGGGCTCTGCTCTCATGACCTAATACCCCATAAGGGCCCCACCTCTAAATACCATCACATTAAGGATTGGGTCTTCAGCTTATGAGTCAGGGAGGTAGGAGGACACAAACACTCCGTCCGTAATAGCAAATAAATTTTACTATACAAAAATAAGCAGGAACAACTTACTTTTATTTCCAACCAAGGCAACCAGTGGCTGAGCTTCTGACTCCTCACTCACTTTCTTCACCACAGTATACCAATCTTCTAAATTCTCAAAGCTTTGATGATTTGTAATATCATATACCAAGAGGATTCCCTGACACAAAAGAATTACAGAATATTTGTAAAGTGTTACTTGGAAAAAAAAAAAGAATACTCCTAAGTAATGCTTCAGATGTGTCAAATTGAGTATAAAATTATAAATTGAATATTTTATATACACAAATTGACTTCAATTTAGTTACTAGCAGATAAATAATACTAAAAGTTTTTATTCAAGACAAATCCAGCAATTAGGATGCAATGCAAGCTGAAATATAATTTTATCAAAATTATAAGTGGTTTCCCAATAAGATATCTGGAATATGTTTGGTAAGTTACAGTAAATATAAGAAAATCATATCACATAAGTTGAAAAGGCTGAAAGGCTTACAATCCTGCCTCTCACTTTCATGAGGTCAAACACTTAAACTTTTCAATAAATAAGCCTCTGCTGCTATTCTTTTTAAATATTTTCAAAAATGGAGATTCCACGACATCCCTTGATAGTCAATTTTAGTGTTTAACACAGTTTTCTTTAAATGCAATGTCGATTTCCTCTTTTAGTCCTCTGTGCATTTGGAGAACAACTTGAGAGTATCCTTCTTATAATAACCCTTAATATACTTGAAGATAGTTAAGTAACTCCTTTACCATCTCCTTTCCAGAGTAAACAAACTCAGTTCCTTACGCTTTCCTCAAAGGGCCTATTTTCTGTCCCTTTAATCATAGTTGTTGATTTTTCCCAGGACACACTACATATAGTTTTTTGACATCCTCTTTAAAATGAGCAATGTAAAACTGGACATAATACTGTAATAAGAGTCTGAGTAAAGCCAAATATAACCCAGAGATTGCTTCCTGCCTCTTATATGTCATATTCCTTTTAATTTATCCCACTATTTTGTATGGGAAGGATGAGAAGTATATACACACACAAAAATAACAGTATCACATTCTTGAGTCTCATCCAGTTTGTAGTCAAACAGTTAATACAAAGCTTGACATGTAAGTCTGGACCTTAATGGCATTTATGTCTACTTCTCAGGTTATAAAAATAAAAATCAACTACTTTTTTGCATCTACTATGTACAAGAATCATGTCTAGGTCTTTTCATTAATGCTTACAACAATCATGAAAGGCTGGTATTATTATTCCCATTTTACTAATAAACAGAGGTTAAAATAACCAAAGTCACACAAATAGGTTAAGTGATGAAGCCAGGATTTCAATCAAGGGCTAAATGAATAAAAACATTTGTCTGTAAACTATACTCCAAGCATTGTGCTGGATGCTAGGGATATAAGTTCCAAAGCTCAAGGAACTCACAGTCTTTTGGCAAAACCAGACAAGTATTTTAAGACCATAGTCATGGCCAGTGATACGCCAATAAACATTAATTGACTGGCTTGGGGTTCAGGGCACATTGGAGTGGGGTGGGAGTATTACCTGTTACATTTGCCAATCTGCATGGTTTAAATACTCCCCTGTGGCCATTTTTAAGCTATCAGTGTGACATCACTGAACATGGAGTTGGTTAAGACACCACTATATAACATTTCTACCATACATATATACATGTTAAAAAACCTCAAGAGCATAGATAACAGAAATATATAGTAAAATAATTGGTAAATGCTATATTTTGAACATATAATATCTTTGTTTTAATATAACATGATTATTTTCATGCAAAATCACTTGTCAAGTTCATTTCGGTAACTTGGACATCTATTATTAATATTTCTGTCACCCATCATGCTTTGAAATACTGTCCAATGCAGAATTACCTAAAATAATGAGAATAACCTCACTTTTTTTATTAAGAATAAAGCCCCAAAACTGCCCTCTGAAAAATGCTAATCTTCAATATACTGACTCCACCTCCAGTTGCCATGACTGATACTATATATTATTTGCTGAAAAAAGGCCTATGCTGGAATTCAGGTCACTATTGGATGCCAGTCCTGGCCCCACCATCTACTAATCTTGGGCAATGCTTCTGTTATTTCACTTTCAAAATAATGGACATGCCTATGCGGTAAAATGAAATAATAAAAATGGACTTATTTTTAAATTAACATACAAACAATTGCAGGGGATTTTTTTTGTAGTTATTATTTCAAGTGAATGAGAATTACATATTCATGGTAACTTTGAGATAGGCTTTAAACTCATAGCCTAGACCTATGATTCTTAAACCTTAATATTTTTGGAGCCCTGCTGATTAACATATAAAAATTTTCATTCCAACATAGGATAATATCTAAATATCAGAAACTATATGCAAATAAAACATGGCCACCATCTATTGATAACCAGTACTAGATCAAAGATATGAAACAAATTAAAAACTACTCATCTAGACCACAGGTTGGTAAAATATGGCCACAGGTCAAATCTGGCTCACACAGCTTATTTATAGATAAACTTTTATGAAACATGGTCACACTCATTTGTTTAAGTATTATCAATGGCTGCTTTTGTGCTACAACTGCAGAGTAAGTAGTTGCAACAGAGATAGTATAGCCTGAGAAGCTTAAAATATTTGCTATCTAGCTCTTTTTAGGAAAAAATTTGCCAATCCCTGATCTAGACCAATGTATCCCAATATTTTTCAGTCAGTGATTCCTATGAATTTTTAAGGATTCATAAAAAAGATAGAAGGAAAAACTGCTATTCACTCATCTAGCTATCCACTAACCCAAACATCTCCGTGTTCATATTCTCAGTACTATTTAATGTAAAAACTATTATTTTGTCTTTGTTCTTACCATTACTATCACAAATAGTACGAGTTTTGATCTTTACCCCTGTGGTGAAAATCTGAGAAGGAAAATGAGAAAACCAAAAATATTAAAATATAAAAGGAATTTCAGGACTTTCGGTTTCAGCTTTGACTGCTGAAAGCTTGCAAGTCATCAGCCTTGCCCTTACAATAAGAAAAAGTCTGAATAAACTGAAAATGAAGGACTTTTCTTGGACTCAGCAGAGAACTGAGATTGCAGGGCAAATTGCCACCCTGAAATCTGGAGAGACAGGCAAATTAAGAGAGTTATAGCCAAGATCTGTTTACCTGGAGCAGCAGCCACTAGAGGTAGTAAATGATAGGAACATCTAAATGGTAATTTTGACCAATTGCTGGAGGCTGACTATGGTCTAGCTTAAGAATGAGAAATTCCTAGGGGCCCCACAGTCTTCGGGGCAACCCCACACTTTTATGGGTTTTGACTCCAGAAACCCCACCATATCTTCATGGTAAAGGACCAAGAAGGATCCCCTCATGACTCTGGCATGAAGAGGAAGAAGGTAACCATTGTGAAATATACCCATGGCATTATCCATAAAAAAGGCATACTTTCCAAAAGAAAAAGTTTAATCAGAGCCTTATATGATATGGGGTAAAATGGCCCCCTCTAGCCATTTTGTCTCATCTAAGTGGGAGGAGCAAAGAAACACTTGTGAAGTCAAAGCCCAGAGACAAAGGCCCACTAAAAGACTGAGACTTTATCATAAGAATATAGAATGTTTACCCTCCCCCATACTTTACCACAATGCTAACAGGTTACCAGTATAATAGCAGTGGACTATAGCTAAAAGAGCTGCAAGACACAAACTTCAGCTATGGAGGAGTTCTTTAAGATATCCGAAAAGGACTGGGAGAAAACAACAAGAACACTAGAGGAATCTGATACCTGTTGGCACCTACAGTTACAGTAAACATTAAATGCAGCCTAGTTCTAGCCAAATCAACATAAAACCTCACATTCCAGGCCTATTCATGTGAATTCTTATTATTCAACACATCATGTCCAGCTTTCAATATAAGATTATGAAGCATTCCAAAAGGCAGTTTGAAGAGAAAAAGTCAATATCAGAATCAGACTCAGATATGATACAGACTATAATTATTAGATGAGCAATTTCAAATAACTATGATTAATATGTTAAGGGTTCTAAATGAAAAGGTAGACAACATACAACCAATAGGTGGGTAATGTAAGCAGAGAGATGGAAACACTAAGGAATAATAAGAAGGGAATGGTAAATACTAAAAACATTATAACAGAAATAAAGAATGTCATTGGACACAGCCTAGAAAAGAGTCAGTGGGCTTAAAGATAAGACAATAAAAACTTCCAAAACTAAAATGTTAAAAAAAAAATGAATAAAACTGAATAGGACATCAAAGAAAAGTGGGATAATCCTAATCCTAAATGGAATATCATATGAATAATCGGAATACCAGACGAAGAGAAAATCCAGCTTAAGAAATATCTGTAGTACTATTTGCCAAGAAATTACCAAAATTAATTACAGCCACCAAGACACATATCCAAGAATTTCGGAGAACACCAACTAGGATAAATATCAAAATTTCTATACCTTTTGCGTATTCAAACTGCACAAAAGACAAGACAAATAAAACATCTTGAAAGAAATCAAAGGAGAGGAAAAAAACATCTTATCTATAAATAAACAAGGATAAGAATTACAAAAAAATTTCATCAGAAACCATGCAAATAAGAGGATAATAAAGTGTTGACAGAAAGAAAAAACCTTACCTAGAATGCTATATCCAGAGAAACTATGAGAAGTAAAGGAAAAATAAAGACTCTCGTAAAAAACAAAAATTGAAGGAATTTATCACCAGCAAACCTGCTCTAGAAGAAATAATTCATAGTAAAAGAGGTTCTTCAGAGAAAAGGAAAATGATATGAGTCAGAAACTAAGTTGTACATAAGAAGAAAAATCAAATAACCAAAGCAAACATGAACAAAAAACAAAGCTGAGGGATCACACTATCTGATTTCACACTATACTACAAAGCTATAGTAACTATAACAGCATGGTACCAGCAAAAAAAACAGACACATCAACCAACACGTACAGTCAGTAGATTTTTGACAAAGGTGCCCTGAATACACGACACATCAACCAACATGTACAGTCAATAGATTTTTGACAAAAGCGCCCGGAATACACAATGGGAAATGGATAGTCTGTTCCACAAATGTTTTTGGGAAAACTAAATATCCACATAAAGAAGAAAAAAAATGGACCCTTATCTCATACCATATACAAATATCATCTCAAAATGGATTAAAGACTTAAACATAAGACCAAAAACTGTAAAACCACTAGAAGAAAACATAGGGGAAAAACAAACAACATTGGTCCGGGCAATAACTTTTTGGATTTGACCTCAAAAGCATAGGCAACAAAAGCAAAAATAACAAATGGGATTGCAAAAAACTAAAAAGCTTCTGTACAGCAAAGGAAACAATTAATAGTGTACAAAGATAACCTAAGGATTGGGAGAAAATATTTTCAAGCCATACATCCAGTAAGGGATTAATATCAAAAATATACATGGAGCTCAAACAATTCAATAGCTAGAAAACAAAAAATCCAATTTAAAAATGGGCAAGAAACCTGAATAGACATTTCTCAGAAGACATACAAACAGCCAACAGATACATGAAAAGATACTCAATATCATTAATCATCAGAGAAATGCAAATTAAAACCATAATGAGATATCTTCTCACACCTTTCAGAATGACCATCATCAAAAACATAAAAGATAAACACTGGCCACAATGTGAAGAACAGGGAAGGCTTATACGCTACTGGACGAAACGTAAATTAGTACATTAAGGGAAACTGTATGTAGGTTCCTTAAAAAACTAAAAATAGAATTACCATATGATCCAACAATCCCACTTCTGAGTATTAACCCAAAAGATCTGAAATCCGTTTGTTGAAGAGATGTCTGTCCTACCGTGTTTACTGTACCACTGTTCATAATAGCCAAGTTATGGAATCAATCTAGGTGTCTATTAATGGATGAACAGATAAAAAAAAATGTGGTATATACACACAAAGAAATGTTTTCAGCCTTACAAAAGGGAAATTCTGTCATTTGTGACAACATGGATGGAATTTGGGAACATTATACTAAGTGAAATAGGCACTGAAAGACAAATACCATATGTTCTCACATACATATGGAATCTAAAGCAATCAAACTCATAGAAGCATAGAGTAGAATGGTGGTTACAGAGGCTGGGGGAGGGAGGAGGGGATTGGGAGATAATAGTCAAAGGGTACAAAATCTAAGACAGAGAAATAAAGGTTTTTTGTTTTTTTTCTTCGTCTATTGCAGAACATGGTGAATATAGTTAATAATGGCACAAAGCACATTTCCAAATTGCTAAAAGAGTGAATTTCGAATGATCGCAACACAAAAAAATAAGTGTTTGAGGTAATGGGTATGTAAATTTTAGCCTGAATTAATTATTCCACATTGAATTCATAAATCATAACTTCACTTTGTATCCCATAAATACATACAATTATAAATTGTCAATTAACAATAAAATAAAAACATAGAAGCATACAGAATGTAAAAAGACAGAGCACTGGAGAAGGAATAAATGAAAGTAAAATAAAATCATTTTTTTCTTATTGTTAATTGATCTAAAATACAACTGTTTAAAGAAATAATAGCAACAATGCATTAGATGATTACAGCATATAGATAAGTGATATGAATGACAGCAGTGTCATAAGGGACAGAAAGGATGAATTAAGAATATTCTGAGCTATCTGCACTACATGTGAAGCAATATAGGGTTATTCAAAGGTGGACTTAGATTAGTTAAAAATTTATATTGCAAACTCTTGGATAACCACTAAAAACAATTATAAAGAAGGATAACTGCTATGTTAAGAGGGAAGAGAAAATATTCAAATAAAACCAGAGAAGGCAGAAAAAGAGGGGGGATAAGAAATGAAGAACACATGCAAAAAACCAGAAAACAAACGTGACAGGTGTTAACTAATAACTACTTTGAATGTGAATGGTCTAAACATACCAATTAAAAGACAGGGATTGTCAGAATGTTTGAGAGCAACAAGTCTCAACCATATGTTGCCTACAGAAAACTCACTTTAAATATGAAAACACAGACAGGTTGTAAGTAAAGGGATAAAAAAAATATAAAAACATTAACGAAAAGAAAGCTGGAGTAGCCATATTAATTTCAGACAAAGCAGACTTCAGAATAAGGAAAATGATCAAGAATAAAGACTGGCATAACAATAAAGAGGTCAGTTGTTCAAGAAGATATAATGATCCTCTATGTATATGCACATAACAACAGAGCATCAAGTTACATAAGGTCAAAACTGACAGAACTACAAGGAGTTCCAAATCCACAGATCCACTATTATAGCTGGATATACACCCTTTTTTCATTAATTGACACATCATGCAAACAGAAAATCAGTAAGGATATAGTTGACCTAAATAGCACTAACAATCAACTTCATCTAATTGACATGTATAGAATATTCAATCCAACCACATCAGAATATAGACTCTTCTCAAGCTCTCATGGAACATTCACCAAGATAAACTACATTCCGGGCCATAAAACATACCTTAACAAATGTATAAGACTAAACATTGTGCAAAGTATGTCCTCAAATTGCAGTGGAATTAAACTAGAAATCAATAACAAGATAGCTTGAAGAACTCAAAATATTTGGAGATTAAACAATATATTACTAAATAATACATGAATCAAAGAAGTCTCCAGATTAATTTTTAAATATTTTGAATAAAAATACAATCTACCAAAATTTGTGGAATGCAGCAAAAGCAGGAATTACAGGAAAATGTTTAGCATTGAGTGCATATAGTAGAAAAGATGAAAGATCATTAATCTAAGCTTCCACTACAGGAAACTAAAAAAAGAAGAGCAAGTTCAGCGTAAAGCAAGCAGAAGAAAATAATAATAAAAATTAGAGCCGAAGTCATTGAAATTGAAAAGATGAAAGCAATAAAGAAAATTAATAAAACCAAAAGCTGGTTCTTTAAAAAGATCAATAAAATAGACAAACCTCTAGCCAAGCTAACAAAAAAAAAAGGCTGGGGGTGGGGCTGAGGGAAGACACAGATTACCAGTGAAATGAATGGTCATCATTATTGATCCCATAAACATTAAAAGGACAGTAATATGAACAACTCTAT
The DNA here is from genome assembly GCA_963575035.1 of Avahi laniger. NCBI lineage: Eukaryota > Metazoa > Chordata > Mammalia > Primates > Indriidae > Avahi > Avahi laniger. The sequence goes on from CAUYSK010022773.1 coordinate 33,465, forward strand.
ACCCACAAATTTGATAATATAAATAAAAGGAATCAATTTTTGAAAGACACATATTACCAAAACTATTGGCTTCTAGGGCCTCTACCCACTAGTCTCAGCACAAAGAGGCCAGACTTCTAAGTACTTACCTCTTTGGAAGCCTGTAATATAAGGACCCTCAAATCCCTACATCTCTGACCACATCAATCAATCCAGAACTCTTCTGACTCCCTCCAAAAAACTATTAGAATATTCCCAGCTATAAGACAGCACAACTCTCTCAAAAAAACCATATCTTGGCCTCAGCTGAAGTCTGTGAACAATCTGCTGGGGGACCACTGGATCTAATTTTCTTGGCAAACTTGTGGTCATCTAAACCTATCACCATGTCTCATGTCCCAGATACCTTCTGTTATCACCCATTTATCTGCTGTTTATCTTTCTCCTATGTCTTCATCCTCACACCACCTTGTGCTTCCTCTTCCCAATTTATCCTTCAATTGCTTCTCTTCCCAAATTGTTACATGACCTTTGGAAATTAGATTTCAAGTTTAAAAAATCTTCAACAAAAATTTCCTCCGTTTTTTTATGCTTTAACTGCCCTTCCCCTCTGCCCCACTACCACTTTCAATTCCAAGAAGATACTACCACCCCTTCTCTTTGTAAACTTCAATACTGTTAGTAAATATTACGTAAGGTTAGTTTATGCAGTACTTTCTTTTCATCTACTTCACTTATCACCATATGTAATAAGAATGATGAATCAGTAAATCACATGGATACCATTTGCAAAGTAATAATTGGCAGAAGTTTTTAAGGAATAAACACTGGTGGCAACATTTAACAGTCTTGCAAGGTACTGCATAGATTAAGTTCTATAATTTAAGAGGCACTAGACACAGTACACACGCTATTTATCCTTCTCAAAAATGAAAAGTTCCCCCAGTCCCAAAATGTGGGTTATTTTTTCCCCTGATCTGCAGAATAATCTAGTTTGTAGTTATATATAGAAATGAATTGAATCATATAGATTATGCAATATCCATAACAACATATACCTTGCTGTAGAAAAGTGCAACCTATACGAAACACTAATGCAAAAGAGGCCTGTAAACATAACCCAGTTATATGTTGGCAAATATGCACCAAAAGTTCATAGTAAAACAATGGATCTCAGGGAGTCCCATTTTGAGATGTGCTCTCTCCCCAGTCATCCCTTAAGCACCAAACCCTTTTGCTGATAATTAACAGGCAGGCCCATCTATGTGGGGAACTAGCACACAATAGTAGTTGTGTTCTACCTCACAAATACTGCACTTCATTGACTTTATGCTCAGTGGGGCAGTGTTTGCAAACTACTTAGATTCCAGAGCAGAAAGAGCTACAAAAAATGAAACATCCAGTCCTTTTCTGAGGTTTGTTATTAGCCTCTGTTAGCCACAGGTTACAGGGCTCTAAACACTATGTACTGTGTGTTTGCTTCTAACCACTATGAAAAATAGCCTATAACATCTTTCTAAAGACTCCTAGAAATTTTTAAGTTAATTTAAATCTGGAATTTAACTGGGATATATTTCAATTCTTAGAACTAGTTCTTGTCAAAATACCTCACTAATTCTTTTTTGGGTGTCAATTCAATTTGGTTTCGCTCAACACTTTCAATAGACTATTGCTAAAGTTTAACGCTAACCCAAGGGTGGGGGGGGAGTAAAGAGGGTAAAATAATCAGTTTTATTTGGATCCAAGTTAAGTTGCAGCCTACAAACAAGCTTCTTTCTGGATGTTAATAAATGCTTTAAAAAAATGGATTCCTCAGTTTAACAGCACAGATACATATAATTCTTTCTATATGTAATATATAAATTAGAGATTCTAAAACAAAATCCTAAATAACACATTAAACCGATGTCCTCAAAACAGCTTGTCTAAACATTATTTGTGAAAGATTTCTGTCCAGTAGCATGGGTACCAAAAACCAAAGTATTCATGAGATAGGCAATATAAATAAAGCATCTGCAAATTCTAGAAGCAATATAGATCTACTTTGAAGGATAATTATGTGACTATATAATATAAAGTTATTAAGTATATTAAAATACTATTAGAATGTTTTGAAAGTATTGTTTTTGAAAAGTAACATTTTCCCTAATTTATGGTAGTAAATAATGAGTCAGAGTTTCCATGGCCTGGATATATAATTTAAATACATTTTAACAAAACAGACTACTAGTAATGTACTTCACGTATTTTATATAACATTTAATTTGGAATTCTGGAAAGCAGAAAAAAGTTATTATATTAGCATAAATTTATGATAATTCATTTCATCATCTCAGAATTCCCATTTTCCTGGGACAATTTCATGAAAATGTTCATGAATTTCTCAGAAATACTGTATTACACCATTGTTTAACAAAAACAGAGTATATGCTTGTAACAGTTGCAGAAATCGTGTAAGTGTAAACAATACAAAGTACCAGCAAAAGAGAAAAAAGTCAACATGTACCTTCAAGATAGAAACATTATATGACAAGTTCTAAGAAGGAATGTAACATTTACTTTCTCCTAAGAAATAAAGAAACTTAGAAGAGAATAGAGACACGTTACTAAACTTAAGTACCCTTGGAAAAGATGAAAATTCTTCAGATTTCTACAAATTTTTCCATTAATGTCTGCTGAATATAGGCAGCTATGTAATAACATAAAATATACACTGCCAAAAACTGATTTAAGGAGATGATTACACAATATTGTGACTATACTAAATGCCACTGATTATACAGTTTGGAATGATTAATTTTATATGATGTGATTTTCACATCAATATTAATTTTTATATAATAGTAAGACATTTTAAATAATTTTAATAAATTAAATAATAAATTTTTAAATGATTTGTAATAAGGTGGAATTAACAGAATCTAATTAATGGGCATTATATTCCCCTAATTTTTAAGTGAAGAAATATATATTAATTGAATTTTATATTATTATTTACCCTGAGATGCATAAAGTTCTCCTGTTCTCCACTAACTCTATTTATAAATCATAAAAGGCTATTCTATTTGACACCAAGAGTCAAAATCATTAGAAGCTGGGCCAATCTAATTTTTTATCTTTTTAAAATCCTATAGATGGCCTTGAAGATAGATTTTATGAAGCAAAGAGAAAAGAATGTTATTTTCAAATATCATTTTTTCAACCATGTGAGTGAAACAAGGACTGTGGCTTCCCACCAATCTCTGTCCAATAAGTTTTCTTTAGATTAGTAATCGCTTTAAACCTAATGAGTTTAAAACAGAAAAAATTAAACAATAACAAAAAAGCCAGACACAAAAATCTGAAATGTACTTTTTAAGAGAAAAATGACATGCACAAAATATCAAGTCCTTTGATCACAGATGAAAATGTTAAACATGAGCAGAAAGATTTTGTAGGAGACAATAATGTAAAAGAGAAGACGAAGAAGAAAGAGTTGTAAGAGCCAAGTCTATATATCAATAATTCAAAAAAACAAAACTCTAGGGCCTTTATACATGATTCACAACCATATTAGCCTCATTTATCCTTCTCTGCATATTTTACAAAGTAAGTCAGAATCTAGTTTCCACCTAAAGTTAAGGCAGTGGTATTTGAGAAGAACCAAACTTTGTACAGCAAAGTGCTTAACATCCTCTGTCTTTATCCTGCAGATTCATTTCTTATGAGCAACATAACTCCATGTCACCAAGTTATGCTTCTGCCACTTAAAATATCAAATTCCAATAATGAAGATTTTGGAGTATTACCTTATAATGTCTCATGATGATGTGAAGATACATACTAATTAAAAGTGGAAGAAAAAGCAAAAATAAAGAAATAGCATATCAAAGAGTATTATATACAGAGCCTCATAAGCACCATGTACTCCATATTCAGCTGTATGCCACATACTCTACGTCATCAGATGATTACATTCAATGGCATTACCATATTTCCAAAGTCTCTGTCATTAAGTCCAAAGCACTCTGCCAAAGCATTAAAAAAACAATTATTGGCCGGGCACGGTGGCTCACGCCTGTAATCCTGGCACTCTGGGAGGCCAAGGCGGGCGGATTGTTTGAGCTCAGGAGTTTGAGACCAGCCTGAGCAAGAGCGAGACCCTGTCTCTACCAAAAATAGAAAGAAATTAATTGGACAGCTAAAAATATATAGAAAAAATTAGCCGGGCATGGTGGTGCATGCCTGTAGTCCCAGCTACTTGGGAGGCTGAGGCAGGAGGATCGCTTGAGCCCAGGAGTTCGAGGTTGCTGTG
>CAUYSK010022774.1:0-22315 GCA_963575035.1 Avahi laniger
GTTTGAGCTCAGGAGTTCGAAACCAGCCTGAGCAAGAGCGAGATCCCGTCTCTACTAAAAATAGAAAGAAATTAATTGGACAACTAAAAATATATAGAAAAATTAGCCGGGCATGGTGGCACATGCCTGTAGTCCCAGCTACTCGGGAGGCTGAGGCAGGAGGATCGCTTGAGCCCAGGATTCTGAGGTTGCTGTGAGCTGGGATGACGCCATGGCACTCTAGCCTGGGCAACACAGTGAGACTCTGTCTCAAAAAAAAAAAAAAAAAAGATTTACCTAACCAACAAGACAAATCCAACCTCTTCCTATACAGGTACAGGTATACTTGCTTAAAGGTCCTGGTATTCCCTGCATATGTCCATCTCATTTCTCTGGAGAAAGATGGGGCTTGAAAATGTGGCAACCAATGCCAGTGTTGGCAGGTAAGTATTTCTCATTTGTCTTACAGGTTTGGAATCTTAGTGAGGAGAAAGGCCATTGCTGCTTACCAGGCGATGAGAAGGATGAAAACTGTCTAGAAATCTTTGTATAAGAAATATGCCTTCAAAATATATGTGAACTAGTTTACATATACACACACACACACACACACACACATATATGTGTCTGTGTGTATATATATATATATATATATACTATAAAATTTCATCTTTAAGGATATTTATCTGCTCTGTGTGAGTAATTACACTGGAAAATATCTAATTTTATCCTTATAACCTATTAGCAAACTATTTTCATTTCATTTTACATTAGAGGGGACTGGGGTTTAAAAAGACAAAATCAAGTTTACAAGTCAAAGTTGGAATTGAAATCTAAATGTTTCTGGTTCCAATGGTCAAAGTTGAAATTGAAATCTAAATGTTTCTGGTTCCAATGGCTATGTCCTTAACCACTGTCTGCTTTGCCATTTCTCTTCTTTCAGAGGACTGCAACGTGTGTGTCTGAGCTAAGTGGAAACATGGTTGAAAACAGCAATTTCAGGAAAAGTAATTCAAACTTCACTGTAATCCCTTTGGAATTCAAACTATTGAATCTTTATAGTTCAATCAAACAATCTTTGCCCAGATGGAAAAGGAGTGAGTTTTTAATTTATATTTTAACTTTTAATGTGCCACATTTCCTTGTCACAAATTATCTGCTAGAGCATAGAAAAAGTGTGAACACTTTCCAGTTTTTTCCATGATAGTTGCATAATCTTGAACCAAAATCTAAGAGAAAAGAGAAAGGATGTAAAAGAAAATTACTAGTCTGCCTTATTACTTCACATTATTTTAAAAAATCACATCAAATTCAGCAGAAATTTTGAAAGATTAGTATGACTAAATAGAAAGCAATAATAGGGCAATATAAAGCAATCTGTTACAAATTTCATCTTATCTTTATAGATTTTTCAAAAATTAATCCTAACATTAAAAAAATAAAAGAAGATGAAAGCTCATAACAAATTAATAATAAAAGTATAATTATTACATGAAAATTAATATATCACTCGTTTTTGAAAACTAAGTCATTCCCATATATCCCACAATAAAAATCCTTTATTAACATTACTGTAATTGTTCTAAAATGTTTAAACAATAAGAGAAAAAAATATAAAAATATTGACATAAGTATACCCAAAATATTAATAGCACACAAAACTTTCACTCAGATTCATATGAATATCCTTTAAAGGAAGGGTACATTATTTTATAAAAGGAGCAGAAATTATTGCTTTTCTAAAATGATAAAATTACCCTTCTTGATTTATATTAAATATGTTTTTTGTGTATCTAATTATTAAAAAAGGAATGAATCATAAAATAATTAGACTATAGCCCTGTTACACTTATCTTCAAATGGGGAAATCATATCTAAGCAAAAAAGCAAGCAGCAAAGATTGATAATTATGACTATAAAACATTTAGAATTTCTGTATATTCAAAAGATATTCAAAATTACAATGATAGCCTTGCCTCTAGTTGCCCAAGAGCTCCCATTGCCATGAGCATTGAGGCTAATATTACTCATCAGTCTGGCCTGAGAGGCATCCACAAACCAACAAAGGCAGGACAAAGGGGTCAGACTTATTCTGAGAGAATTGCTTTTGACATTTTTTAACAATACAGAATTGCTCTAAAAATGCAGCAATCACGATACTCCTAGCAAGTGAGTACTTTCTGTTACCAAAAAACTAAAATTCTTGGAAGAAAAATGTCAATGGCCAGACATTTACCTCTCTTAATTAGAGAATCAGGTCAATAAACAGCTATAATTCCTTAATCCATCTTTCAAATCCCCATTGGAATGGCCGGGTCTAGAAATACAGTATGGAAAACAAATCTTATGTCTTTACTTAATATAGTGAATTCTAGTCTCTGATTCTAATGATAAAAACAGTATCTGAAACATGTCAAGAATCCCCAAATTGATTTTCAACAGCATTGTTAACTGAAGAAAATCACGAGATTCATAAATTTGGAAAGGAGAGCTTTATATCTTATAAAGAGTTGCAACATGTGGGCAGCCATTCCAACAGGCTGGAAAGCAGAGCCCCAGCCAGAAGTCAGGAACATATGCTTCAAGGCAGGGACAATGCAAACAGGAATTTATACTCAGCAGGGCAGCCAAAAATACATATTTAACAAGCTATAGGAGGAGTCATGAATATTTATGAAAGGAGAAACATGTACATGCACAATCAAACTTTATGCTTCTTTATGGGGTCCATGTTCAGAAAATGGTGACCCTCTGATGTCAAAAGGTGAATCAGAGGACATGAAAACCCTCTCTGTATAGGCTCTGTGGACTAGTTATAACCACGCCATGGTTAATGGTCTCTTATCAGGAAAGAGTGCTGGTTAGTTGCAGATAGGGAGGAGTACATTATGAAACTGGTTTTAGTTAGCCCTTAAAGAAATAAACTTGATGGTTATTAGCAAGGGAGAGGATACAATGAAGCCTGTTTCACCTCCCATTCTGTCATGGCTGGGAACTCAGTTTTAAGATTTCTCGGGGTCCTTTGGCCAAGAGGTGGTCTGTTTAGTTGGGGGCGGGGGAGCTTATGATTTTTAGTTCACAATTCCCCCTTTAGGCTGAGATATGCCAGAGGCAACATCAATGTCCAAACGTTTATTCTGTTTCGTCATTGCCAGGGTGGTGTGGCTACCTACTGCAGGTCCATCCAGGCCCTCAGTGGGATCCCTATGGCCAAGAGATTTAGAACCAAAAGGCTTACAGCCAATTAAACATTTTAGGCGAGAAGAGAATGGAGGTGGGCAGGCACTCATTAACCTTAAAACATTTTAAGCAACATAACCAAAAACTAAAAGCCAAAACAAGATTATAAAACTAATTCATCTACAAGTTTTGAGCCATTGTAATCTTGGTCTTAGTTACAGACTGGTAGCATTTAGCTATGTAACATATAAACATTTTGTTAAAACCATTCGAGCTAAGGAATTTAGAGACTTTTGTTGGCTGCATTTTTTTTTACCATCTCTTTAGTAATTTTTCCTAAGGTAGCTGATGAATTTCTTATTATATATCTCTTTGCATAAACTTCATAACTGGGAATTCCCATAACCAAGAAGATCTGTCACAGGGTATTTTGATATCCACTCTGTAATTTTCTGTGAAGTCTACGGGAAATAAGAAATTCTTTATGATTGGGATGGATGCCTGGGCCAAATGGCTTAGAAGGCAAAGTCCCTCATTTTGCCAGCTGCTCAGGCATCTGTGTGTCTGTCCTTGATATGGAGGATCTGAACTTATTCCACCCTTCAAAACTGGCCCTTAAAATCTCATGGCAGAACAACCATTTGACTTCACAGTGTAAATACACACTAAATCTGCAGAAAGTCAAATACAAGAAAAAAGTCAGACAGACATCCAAAATTACATAGTCAGAAATCTAAATACATTAAATGTTGCTTAGGACATATGGAGAAATTAAACTTCATTTTGGAAATAAAAATATCAAAACTCACCTTTACCCAGGAAAAGAAAAAGGAAAAGAATACGGAATAAGGGCTAACTTTCCACGTCAGTTTATTAAATCTGAAGGATCATAAATATTTAGATGATAAGAAAAAGGCCATATTTTTTTACTATAAATATATACCACATGAAACCTTTATATTTCAATGTAAATCTTTCAAAAACTGTTTCAGCATTATGAATTTAATGCTGTTTTACTCTAGACAAGTTTTAATATTTCAAGCGTTTTCTTTCTTTTGGACCCGAATTACTTTCTCTGGAGTTTCGAATTTGACATTTCATTTAACATGCTGTATAATAATTGTCATGTGCAAGAGCAATGATGGATTGGAATTTTCACCAAATTCAAGTATAATTAGCAAATCTGCTTTAAACCCTGTGTCAAAAGGTAGACAGTTTCCATCTAACAAAAATGTGTCAGTCATTGAGCTACCATACTTAATCTAACTCCAAGAATTAATCTAATTCAAATTACTTCCAAATGCTCTTTTTTATTTTATCTTATGTAGAATAATTGTAGCATCACGTCATCTAATTGCTAGCAGTAGACATCCCCTGTAATCGATTGATCAGGTTTCATGAAACTGTAGTGGATGATACCAGCACTGGAACACCTACTAGAAAGCATTAGCTTTTTTTGATGAATATTCAGTTTTGGACTGTGTTTTGGCACTTCGTCTTTATCCAACCATTGTGCTAAATGCTTGCAGTTGTCAAAAAGAATCCATTTTTCATCACACATAACAATACGGTGTAGAAATGATTCACCTTTATGTCGTGGACACCAAAGAAAGGCAAGCTTCCAGACGATTTCTCTTCTGATGCTCTTTTAATTCATGCAGTACCCATCTGTCCAACTTCTTTATCTTGCTGATTTGTTTCAAATGGTCCAATATTGTTGAAATAGTAACATTAAACTTTGCCGCTAATTCACGTGTAGGTTGAGATGGATTTGCTTCCGCTGCAGCTCTCAGCTCATCATTATCCACCTTGATCTCAGATCATCCACATGGCTCACTTTCAAGATTAAAATCACCAAAATGGAACTTCCCAAACCATCAATGGACTGTGTGTTCATTGGGCCATCCTTCCCAAACACTTCCTTGATATTTCTAGCTGTCTGCACTCCATTGGTTCCATGATGGAACTCATATTTGAAAATAACAAGAATTTTTGACTTATCCATGGTTTCACAAAAATTGCACTAAAAAAATGTGAAAGATTATCACAAGCCAAAACATTTGTTTGAAAGACTGAGGATGTACCTTCACAATAAAAATAAAACAAGTGTCAAAATGAAATGTCAGAGATATCAACTGTCAAACTTAGTACTTAAGGAAATCGGACATTTCATATTTAATAACCTTAATGTTAATACCTGTGAACAGTTTTACAAGTTAGAATATCTACAATTAGAAGAATGACTATTTGTCAATATTTTAGATGTTTAAAAACTGCTATGTAGACTAGAGTCAGATTGATTCTGGCAAGTAAAATATCACATATGCATCTATGCATGGACAACTTTGAAAGCTACGTACTCCATGAAGTCTTTGGTTCACAAAGTTCCAAGCTAATGCTTATATGTTCTAATGTCCAGTATAACCATATTTGTTTTACATTCCTAACGAAAAGAAATATTTTCTATCTATGGAATACAACCCAGAAACATGCCAATCATATCAAGTTCAAGCTACTATCTATAATGAACATTCCTTTATGCTTCATATTCTGTGTACTCTATTTTGGATTTTACATTGTATTTGTCTAATCATGGTTCTTTGAAATTATATGTTATATAGTTTATTTGCATTAATCACATAATTTGGAAAATAAAGTATTGAAAAATAAAAATTACATACTGTACTAAATTTGGAACATCTTTGACAGATAATCATCTATGAAATTTAAAATATTTATAGGAATTGCAATAAGAACCATTTGAACACTTGAATTAGAAAACAGGCCAAGTTGACAGATGGACAATTTTTTTTCTTTGGCCTATTTATGGGTGTTTTATTCTGCTTCATCCTATCTATCCATGTTCCTTTAGTTTGAGGTAGAACCAGTCTCCTCCCATTGCTTTAAGGGTTTCTTGACAATTCTTGCCATTAATTTTTCATATAGACTTAATGATGAACTTAACTAATTCCAGGAAGAAATTAAAAAAACAAAAACAAAAATCCTGATAACATACTTATTGAGATCAGATTAAATTTATAAGTGATCATCTTTAACATGTTGAATCTTCATATCTAAGAAAATAGCATTTTTTTCATTTGTTTAAATGTACTTTTGTGTCTTTTAGAAGTATGTGATAGTTTCCTAAATAGGAAACTATTTCTTAAATAGTTTACACATTTTTTGAGTTTATGCCTAGGGTTTATGACTTATTTTCTTTTCATTATAAATGGGGATGTCTAATCTAGCATTTATTTTCTAATTGGCTATTTGAAGATTATTGCTTACCAATAAAAATGGTCTTAAATATATTTGAATACAAAAAAAACAAATAATATATAGTTAAATGAATATCATTAATTTAAATCCACAAAAATGCAGTAACGTTCACATTAGAATCATTTTATAATCAATGATGTTACATTATATATAGAAAATATATCACAGTCTACTGGATTCAAAACTTTAAAAGTTAAAGTGAAATGTACAAACCTTATCTTCCTTTGGTCCTTTTTCCTTCTTTATCTATAATCAAGCTGTATTAAATATTTTTTGCATGCATTGAGATATATATATTAGAAACTTACAATTTTTGCTTCGACTGTCAAACACAATTTAGAAAACTCAAAAAGAGAAGGAATGTCTCCTGTGTTTCCTCAAATTTTGCTTGTTTCATTAGCCTTTCTTCCTTTCTATCGTTCCATGATTCCTGCTTTTAATGTTTCCTTTCTGTTTAGAGAACTTGCTTTATCCATACATTTAGGATAGATATGCTGGTAAATAAAATAAAATAAAAAAAAATTCTCTGAGGTTTCTTTTGCTTGAAAATGTCTTAATTTTTATTATATTTGTATTTTTCTTGACTATCAATTTCCCATTTGACATTTTTTTCCCTCAGCACTTAGAAAATGTGCCACTTATTTTTGGTCTCAGATTTTAATGAGAAACTCTGTTTCATTCAAATCTGTCGTTCAAATTGTTTTTCCCCTCTAAGAAGCATTTTTTTCTAGCTGACCGTGATGTGTTTTGACTTGTATTTATTCTTGGTTATTTTGTTCTGGTTTCTCTCAACTTTTGAGTCTATAGCTTTATGACTTTTGCCAAATTTGGGGAATTTTCAGCCATTATTCTTTAAAATATTATTTTAAGCCCAATCTTTTTCTCTTATTCTATTCAAATTCTAATAACACCAATGTTAGTTTTTTTAATATTGTCATATGATCCTGAGTCTCTGTTCATCTCTTTTTGTTCAGTCTATTTGCTCTGCTGTTCCCAGTGAGTAATTTTTTACTGCTCTGATTCAATTTTACTAATTCTTTTATCCGTATTTTTTATTCTGCTGCTAAATCCATTAATCAACTTTTAAAATTTTGGTCATTATAACTTTAAGTATAAAATTTCTACTTGTATCTCCTTTATAACTTCTATATTTTTTGCTGAGACATTCTGTTTTTTATTTTCTGAGGATATTTGTAATTGCTTGTTGAAGCATTTTCATGATGAATAATTTTAAATCTGTGTGAGACAATTCTCATATATGTGTCATCTTTTCAACTGTTGATTATCTTTTCTTATTGAAATTGAAATCCCCTTGTTTTTTACTTGATGAGTGACTTTCTGTTGAAGCCTGTACATTTTGGACATTGTATTATGTGACTGTGGATATTATTAAAATACTGTCTCAGCAGGCCTTCTCTGACACGACTCCAGGTTGTGGAAGATGATGGCACTCTCTCATTACTGCCAGATGTGATTAGAATCTGGATTTTGCACTGCCCTCCCTTACTCCCCGTGCTGGAAAGGAGGGGCTCCTCACCACAAGAGGGCAGGTGGCTGGATACTGCTGCACAGATTGCTGGACAGAATGGCTCAGACTCCCCTCTAATCTCTCAGTCCCATTATTCCCTGAGGCTAGCCTAGAAATTAGAATCCCCCTTCCCTAAGTTGGGTCATAAAAGCCAGGTCCCTTTTTCCTGAAAGCCAACCATTCCACCCAAAATTTATTCTGTGTAAAAACTGTCCATAAAGAAATTATCTGACTTAACTTGTTTGACTATAGGTCAGAAAACCCACCATTCCAGTGAGTGTCCAACCCCACATTGAGAAGGAAGGAATGCAGACTCAGGCCAGAAAGAATCTTGACAGACAGGCCTCGCTGGGTTTCACAACTCCGTCTATTACTAGTAGATCATACACTTTTCTTCCAATCATAGTTCTACACAGCTGTTCACATTTTGTTAAATGTAAGCGTAAAAATAGTCAATTTTCCCTGTATCATCAGGTCTCCGTTCTGAAAGCCCTTATGTACACATGATAAATCAATTTGTATGCTTTCTCTCCTATTAATCAATCTGCCTCATGTCAGTGATTTTTCAGTGAACCTTTAAGGACCCAAGGGCATTGGTCCCTACTAGGCTGCTATTTTCCTAGTCTTTTGACCAGAGAGAGAATATTTTCTTGGGAAATTTGGTATTTTTTTTTTTCTGCATCCATTGACATTTCTGGATTGATATTTTCACTAGTACCCACACACCCGGTCAGACATACATTTTCAAAAAGAAAGCCCAGAGAAATCATGACTGTCCTTAGGTTCTGATGTCCTAGCTGGCCTACCCTTTTCTTTCCACTTTTCAGAATCTTATGATATATATATATTACAATGTTCAGGATTTTTAGCTATCTAACTTAACAGAAAAAATGTGATTCAGTTAAATAATGAGTTGAAGACATGAAGAGGCATTTTACTGGAGAAGTTATATAGATGAAAAATTAGCACATAAAAGGATGCTTAACCATACTAGCCACGGGACAAAAGCAGACTAAGACCACATATCTATTAGATAAACTAAAATAAAAAATAGTGATGATACCAAATGCTGGCAAGGATACAGAAAAATCATCTCTAATGTATTGCTGATGGGAATGTAAAATGGTAATATACATTTTCAAAAGTAGCTTGGAAGTTTTGTTAAAAATAAAGACAAAAATCTTAGCATATACTTGTATGACCCAGTAATCACACTTCTAGGCATTTTATCTCTGAGAAATAAGTGCACAAATGAATGTTTGCAGCAAATTTATTTGTAATAGCTGAAACCTGGAAACAATAAAAATGACTCTTGATGGGTGAATGATTAAACAACCTCCTCTCCATCTAGACCATGTTATACTACTCAGCAATAAAATGAAAGAACTATTGACACATTAAACAACTTGGATGAACCTCAGAGGTATTCTTCTGAGTGAAGAATCTCGTTTCAAAAGGTCACATGTTGTTTGATTCCATTTATAAAAAAATTGTCTAAATGACAAGATTGTAGAGATAGAGAACATAGCAGCAGTATTCAGAATTTAAGGATAGTACGTTTAGTTTCCTAGCACTGCTGTAACAAAATACCACAAACAAGATTATTTAAAATAATAAAAACGTATTCTCTCACAGTTCTGGAGGCTAGAGTTTTGAGAATGGCATGTTGGCACAGTTCCTCTAGAGGATCTGAGAATCTGTTTCATGCTTCCTGTAGCTTCTGGTGGATGCTGACAACCCTTGGCATTCCCTGGCTTGTTGCTGCATAACTTCAATCTCTGCTTCTGTCTTCACACAGTCTTCTTCTATGTGTTTTTGTGTATTCTTCCTCTTATAAGGATACCGGTAATTGGATTTATGTCCCACCCTAAATCGAGGATGATTTCTTCTCAAGATCTTTAACTAATTATACCTCTGCCAAAGCCATATATCCAATTAAGGTCACATCCTGAGGTTTCGAGTGCAAATGAATTCTATTCTGCTGACTACAGATGGTGAGAGGGAATGAAGTAATTGTGACTATAATCGGTTAGCAGAAAGCAGATTTTTATGGTGGTGAAATAGTTTTATATCTTGAGTGTAGTGATAGTTACATGAATCCACACATATGACAAAATGGCATAAAACTATAAATATAGTTTTATAAATATAAATTTTCTGGTTTTGATATACTGTTATAATTATGAAAGATATAACCATTGCGGAAAGCAGGCTAAAAGGTGTGTGGGGCTCCTCTGTAATATCTTTATAACTTCTGTGAATCTCCTATTATTTAATAATAAAAATTTAAAAAAGAGTCTAATAGTTTTCTTACATATGACAACTATTCCTTTAATTATTTACACATATATTCCTTGCTTTCCTTAGTGTCTGATACAAAAAAATATGATCTCTGCCTCTTCAAGAAAGGGAAAAAACATTGATAATGGCTAAAGTGTATTATGAGTCATGTGTCCTATATTATAATAAATTGTCTATGTTGTCACAGAGTTTATACATTTGCTCAGAAGGCCGTAAGAATGAGATTTAGTAATTGTCTTACTGACTGCTCCTGAATTTAATATCAGGTGTGAAGTGTCATTTTCTATATAATAAAGCTAAATTAAAACCCAGATTAATTATAAAGTGTCATATTGCATCTTGTATAGTCAAAACTTCTTTCTACCATAAAACTAATTTATATATATTTGATAGCTTTAGTTGAAAAATAAATGAGAAAATGATTGAAGATTTTTAAAAGCACAGATCTTTACCTTAAAGATAAAAGGGGAACATATACAATCTCTGTATTTGCATACATCTTTTACAAAGTGGATGAAATAGAATTTTGTACAGGAAAATGCACTGGAAATGTTCACACAAACACACATACACACTGTCAATTGTAAATTTGTCTTTTAAATTGATTTAAATTTAAATATGATATCACTAAAAGAATTATTTAAAATGATTTTGCCTACTAAAACTTTTTGAATTTCTAAAATGTATAGAGCAATTTTTCTGTGGTTTAAAATCCTATGATGTTTATATTTAGGTAATTTATTGGCAGGTATCTGTTCTATTAAAAAATGAGATTCCTCCTTTTCTGTCCACCTCAAACTTAACATAAAATGTGTTATCACTGAGAATTTAGACCTGATTATGATTGACACTTCTTTTCAGAGAATAGCTCCATATGCGGAATCAAAATCTCATAAGGGAAATAAAACCGTAATAGAACAGAACTACAAAGAAAGAAAAAAGAATCACAACTCATTTTACAGATCATTTGTAAGAAAGATGATGCTACTTTCTAATTAGACTTCAATTTTGTATTTACAGTCAGAAATGAGCCATGAATTATAATTTTGAACTATCATTCTTAATCTCAATTATAGTAGGCTTAAAATGAATTTTTAAATGATACTTTTTCCAACTTAGAATCATAACATACCTATTAGCATCAAGAATTGTACCCTACATTTATTTGGACCTTCAATGTCAAAACGTCAAAAGGTATTTTACCGATTATATTGCCATGCTTCTACGGTAAAATTCACTAGACATTTAAAAATAGTTACAATACATTGCATACTGATCTCATATGGAAAGTGAAGTGTATAATTTATTTTGAAAAATCAATCAAGTTAAAATGGTCAAGATAAAATAATTAAATAAGGCAAAGTATTGAATTTTTATAAATAAATATTGAGTCAAATATGAGAACTGTTGCATAAGACAAACCATTTCCAACTTTCTGGATGTTATTCAAAATTCAACTGTGTTTTAGCACCCTTATTGTGCAAACTTATTGGCCATTACACAGTGTGATCCTGAAGGTGAATGGCAATTAGTTAGAAATTAAATTTTGCAGTCTGGACCTTCATATGCAATGTTTTCCTTTGTAAATTACATTGTTATGCAATAATTTAAAGTAGCAAAGTTCACGAAAAAAGTGTTTTTAAGATTACTGTGTTTGTTGTGTCAGACTACTTCAAGCCATATAGACAGTTAATGAGAGAATCCAGAATACATTAAAGCCAAATTCATTCCATTGTGTCATCTTGACCCCTTGTTCCTTCCTGTTTCCTTCTGCTTTATTCCTAATCTGCAACCCAAAGTAGTTTCCTGTCTAAATTCCTCCCTCACTTTCCATATCGGGATAAATCTCTTAACTCATAGTTCTTCATTTAACACTTATTCATTGTAGTACAATTATTTAAGTATTAGTCTTCTTCACTAGTCAGTTAGCTCTTTGAGAATAAAGATTATGAATTATTCATGTCTGTTCTCCCAAGTGCCTAGTGCAGTGCCTGGTGCATTTGACAGCCTTTAGTTTTAGACTATTTTTTCAGAAAATATTTTTATAGAAAAAAGCACTTGAAAATAGAGATAGTGTCTACTTACAAAGCAAGTGCATATTTTATTTGTTGTCTAGAAGAATAAAGATATTTTCACTCTCCCAGGCAAAAAACAGATTTGCATGCAATCCATTATAAAATACTTGTCTCCTATAAACTCAGAGTTCCTCAGTTACGATTCAAAGACACTGCATGTATAGTATCTACCTGGACTACTCCATGTTGTCTGTGTGGAATTTAGGGTTAAAGAAAATAATGATACAAATAGGAAGTTCATGTAGTTCTTTGTGCCAGGGGTAATGAAAATCCTTATCTCTGTTCTCAGAATTTCAGATCTTTTCTGTCAACAGAGACTTTTCAATTGCCATGAAACTATGACAGGCTAACTTATTAACATTCAAGTAGGGTTAAATCTACTTGACTTAGACTCTACATATTTCTCGAAATTAGTTACTTGATAGAAGTATGTTAAGTGGGTTTCACTGGATTATGGATGGCAAAAAGAAAAAAATGAAAAGCCTAATCTATCATCCAGTCTACTCTTCCCTTCATCCATGAGGAATCTGAAGTTTAGAAAAGTTAAGTGACAATTTCTGAAAGGATTATTGAAACATATTTTTGTGAATCCTTAATAATTCATGGGTAATTATTAAATTGGATCATTTTAAAATTCAGAATATTTAATAAATTTTCTGATCATTCAGAGAATGATTATAAATGTACATTGCCATATGATGTCAGCACTAATATTTATCATTTGCATTTATAATCACATTGGCACCATAATGTTCATCTTTAATTGTTCAGAATAATAAGAAGGGACAAAGGAAAAAAATATATACAAAACTCATGATAAGATCAGACCATGTAATGTTAAGATTTCCTATATAAACAAAAGTTATTTAGTAGTTTAATTGGGGGAAAAAGTGAAATGATTAATTTTTCAAATGATCCATGGTAGGATAACATACACATTTTGGCAAATCTACCTTATTTAACACCTAAATCTATATTGTCCTACACCTTAAATTCATGCTATTGATTTAAGTTTTACTTATTTTTAAGTTAAAATCATATTCAATTGATAATTTTGTTTTTTAAGGCTGTATCAGCTAGGAATATGAGGAATCACTGATTATTATATTTTTAAATGTAAGTAATGTTGTATTATAACAATTTAAATTAATAGGGAGAACTCATGAGAAGACTTTATAAAGAAATCTGTACATGTACATTAACTCATGTTTTAGAAAAGCTGCTCCAAGACAGTTAATGACAGAGCATGTAGTACAATTGTCTCTTGGTATACGTAAGAGATTGGTTCCAGGAACCCCCAATATACTCAAACCCATACAAATTCAAGTCCCACAATCACATATGTGAAAAGTCAGGCCTCCTTATAAGTGGGATTTGCACCCCAAATACTGTATTTTCTTTTTGTTTTTTTCTTTTCTTTTTTTTTTTTTTCTTTTGGATACAGGGTCTTTCTCTGTTGCCGGGCTAGAATTCAGTGACAACATCATAGCTCATTGCAATCTCAAACTCCTGGGCTCAAATGATTCTCCTGCCTCAGCCTCCTGAGTAGCTGGCACTACCGGTGCCTGCCACCAAGCCTGGCTAATTTTTCTGTTTTTGTAGAAACAGGGGTCTCACTATGTTGATCAAGTTGGTCTTGAACTCTTGGTCTATAGCAATCCTCCTGCCTTGGCCTGCCAAAGTGCTGAGATTCCAGGTATGAACCACTACACCAAGCCGAAAACTGTATTTTCTTTTTCTTCTTCTTCTTTTTTTTTTTTTTTTTGATACAGGGTCTCGCTTTGTTGTCCTGGCTAGAGTGAGTGCCGTGACATCAGCCTAGCTCACAGCAATTTTAGACTCCTGGGCTCAAGCGATCCTCCTGTCTCAGCCTCCCGAAGCTGGGGCTATGGGTGTGAGCCACCACGGCCCGCTAATTTTTTGTTTCTATTTTTAGTTGACTGGCTAATTTTTTTTTTCTATTTTTAGTAGATACGAGGTCTCCCTCTTGCTCACGCTGGTCTTGAACTCCTGACCTCAAGTGATCCTCCTGCCTTGGCCTCCCAAAATGCTACGATTACAGGCATGAGCCACCAGGCCCAGCCTGGAATACTGTATTTTCAACCCGTGTTTGGTTGAAAGAAAAAATATGCACGCAATTCAAACTTATGCTGTTCAAGGGTCAACTGTATATTAAAACTAAGCACTTACCATTCTGTAATTTTGACCCTTGTTTCTTACTATTTATTTAGAGAAGAATAGTAGAAAAATTTTCCGTTTGTCTATTAAACATTGATAAAATGAAACTTAACTTCAGAATCTAAATTTGTTTGGCTGTAATGGCGAGTAAATGATCCAATAGTTGTGATTCAAATGTTTGAAGTCCTATTGCCAAAAAAATAAAAATCATTGCTCTATTATTATTGATTCTTTATGCAATGTGCTTGAAAATAGATTTGTGAAAATCAATAATCAGCTGAATTCTATAAAATCCCTTTTTTTCCCATGACAAGATCATAACTTAAATGCATAATTAAAATTCTCCCCTCTTCTCAGTTTATCAAAAGTTAAAAGTGATAGTTTTATATATGATTCCATCCTTTAGTAAAGTGAATGGTTTTGTTGATTTATTTATCTAAATTATTATCATATAAAATGCTCATACTCCATGCTCATTCTTTGTGACACAAGATAGTTATCCTTAGGCCTCTTCCCATATGTCTCTATTATACTCTTCTTACCTTTGATTGTTACTATAATTATCAGATGGTAAAAAATAAGTGAAACATCCCTAGGAATGATTCTTAATTTATATAAAATGGATAAAAGTATATTTTCAAATTGTGTTCATTTCACTTTATTTTTTCATGAAGCATTTTCTTGTAAAAACTGAAAAACCTATGGCATAAATTCTAAAAAAAAGTTGTAACACTTAAAATTCTGTGTATTTTAAATTGACTTTACATTTTCAAATTTAATCAGTGACTTGTATCAACATGATTTACACAACACTGATGGCTCTTCTCAACATTAGAGCCAAAAAAAATTGATCTTTTCCTGCTAAATGTTAAATTTGAAGTTTTATTGTCCTTAAAAAGTAGTAACATTTCATTACCAGTAGTTGAAATGACGTTGCCTTCTAAACTATATAAATCTTAATAGCAAAACCCTGCCAAGAAGCCTGGATTGGCTTAAAGTTGTACAGAGCATCATTCTGATGGTTGTTAGAGGGGCCTAAATTTGGGTTTCTCGAGGAAATACGGGTTGGTAACAAACATAAGGAATTTAAGAGGAAGCAAAACCCCAACTACACTTCTGGTCTGAATAATAATAACAACATAAGTTAGCAATTTCAATTAGCAACCACAAATTTTTTGTGAGTCAAAATCTGTTAATTGCCCCTTTTTGAGAAGGTGCCTGCAACCTATTGTCAACAGAACTCATGGAAATAATAATTTAACAAACCCCAAATCCTGAGAGGTGAGGAACAGACAGGTCTGAATGGCCCTGGAATCTCATTTTCTCCCCCATTCTGAGTGTTTAGTTTAGAACCTGCTCAGTAGGTCTGAGTCAGCTAAAAAGAAGACTAGGTTGATTCCAGCAGCTGTGTTCTGAAGATTGATCCATTCTAACCTGGCCACTTTCTGAACAAGAAAACTTTCATATATTCACACAGATTGTCCCTGATTTCCTTCTTCCATCTTGTTCTTATAAATATGTAAACATTATAGGAATGGATTCTCTCTTACTGGGGCATTCGTCATGATGCATGTGGATTATTTTTGCCTAATATAAGCTATAGGATGAAATTGCCTAAATGAGCACTGTACACTTCTCTACTGTCTGTTTTAACCTAACAACTCATTCATATCTATAGCATACATACACACATGACCAACAATAACAAAACAACAAATAATAATTGCTGTCAAAATAGGAAAATTCTATAAATATAAAATATATAAATAAAATTATATATTATTGGTTTTATCTAACTTTTTCATGGTTCTTGAGAAATAAAGGGATAACAGTTGATGTGTGACTTGTTCTCTCTATTCTAGAGCTCTCCAGGGAGAAGTTACAAGGTCAAATCTCCTTGTAAACATACTAGTCTGATCATCACACAGTAATAATTAATGGAAAGATTACTGTATCCTTGGAATTCTTTTAATAAAGTGTGACTAGTTTGCTTATAAAAAATAAATTGGAATTAATAGATTTATGGAACAGGGCCCACTGGAAAATGTCAGTATCTATTCTATAATTGTTCAAATAAAAAATAAAGATATTTCATAATTGAAATAGCTCTCTTTGTGTCACTGATGCAATATATGTATTACTTAGAGTCCTTAAATATTAAATCTGGGCCCAGGCTTATCCTAATGTACCAAGGAAAGACCCTGACAGTCCAGACTTTTGCATGCTTTGCACGTGCCTAACAATTTATTGTATTCTGTTAAATTTTAGTAAAGTTTAATTCTGGGAAAGATATCTGATTCTTATGAATATGATTTGATAATATGATGATTTGTACTATTTCAGTTATATTTTAAACCAGAACTTCTTTTCTATGTTCAGAGAAATGATTAATGTTGTTATTCTAGCCACTATAGCAGACTAATGGGATGACATTTTATTAACATATAGTGGAATGAGAACTGCTCACTGGAATCTTAGGTGAAAGGCTGAAATCTTCCAACTTGCCAAAAAATGTTATCTACAATCTATTGAACCCTTACTGAGCACTTCGCACGGACCAAGGTCTTTGTCTATATTATGTCATTGATTCATAATAAAAAACACATGATTTGCATATTAATAATAATATCCCCTTCTGACAAATGAGAAAACTAAGGCTTAGAGAGCAAGCAAACTCTAATTTGGAAGTACCAGTTAGTATCAATAAATGGGAGTTGGTCTGACCTACTGTTTCCAAAATATCTGGTGACCATGATACTATAGGAAGTCAAAATTATTAAATTTTATAATACTGCTTAACAATGCATTTATTTCTTAAACATATCGAGTTTCTCTTAGCATATTGCCCTGAATAAGCATTCAAAATGATACATTTCTTTACATATAGTTAGATAAATTTTATTATTTTAATGCTATTTTACATAATTTTTTAAGAAAAAAGCTTCCCCGTGGAAGCACTGTGGTAAAAATCAAGAGTGAATTTTGACAGAGTAATCATTACTCTGTCATACAGAAAGATTGAGACATCAGAGTAGGTGGTCTCTACTATCTCTTCTAGATCTAAAGAATTTAATAGAAATACTCTATGAATCTGTGAATTAATCTACACACTGTGTAAATGCATTCATAATCACATGAGTAACAGGTTTCCATATTATTTTTTTTTCTGTGCAAAGAGCTTGTAGTTAATTTATTTTCTGTAAACAATATAAGTTTTCTCACAAGCTTTTACTCCACAGGGTAGCTAGGGGCTTAGGTAGAGGTGAGGGGCCGGGATGCAAAAGGACAACCGCCATCTTGCGTCTTCCTGAGCGCCGCCATTTTCAACATTCTCTCCCGGAAGGTAAGCATCTGTTTCCCATGGAAAACTAAGAAAAAACTGCCAAAAAAGGTCTCCATCCCCTCAAGCCCTGTACTGCCCCTCCCAAAATCCTTAAAAACCTGCAGCCTGTGAGAGCCAGAGCTTCTGTCCTTTCCATCAGAGGCCGTTCTCAGGTTTCCTTATTAAATCTTTGTCCACCAAAGCCGTTTCTTGCTCCTATTGTTTTCTCCCTTTACCTGACAAGAGGTAGAACGTAAACATTCAAACACCAGTTCCTTGTCTCTTCATTTATTAATTTATTCATTCTGAGTAGGTTTCTGAGCACTTACTGTGTGCCAGGTTTTGATTTAGGAATCATGGATGCAGCTGAGTGCGAAACAAAGTTGTTGCTATTCTAGAAGACAATAAACATAATCCCATCAATCTCAGGCAATTGGAGCCATGGAAGAGGATAGAGAGATAGATGGGGATGGGGCCTATTGTAGACATGGTGGTTTTAAAATATGGAAACAGTTGAGGCTAGTCCTAAGTAAAATGAAAGAGAGGGAGGAAGGGACAGAGAGAGAGAAAGACAGAGACAGGAGAGTCATGACGCTGTTTCAAGAAAAGAATAAAAGCAGAATAGTAAAGTCAGGTAGAGTCAAACTTCAGCTTCCTGAAAGAGCTGTCCTTTCCCTTTCTTTCTTCCTTTTGAGATTGTTGTAGTTAAAAATGTGTGAGTTTACCTGGAGATAGAATAGAGGTAGCTAGCCAACTTTTTATCCTTTTTAGTAGAACTCTAGCTGAAGTGTCTAAAGCCTTTTTTCCTTCTCCTGCTTGACTTCCTTCTCCTTTTCATTATTGTCGTCATTGCTGTTGCTGTTTTCCACATATCTTCTCATGATAAAATCGGTGTCACTTGTCTTTGGGCAGCACAGCATGTGTTGCCACTGACTCTAGGTCCTGCCACCTCCTCTAGTCATCAAGGTACCACCTTTGGCAGCCCTGCAGCCAGATGACTGGTTGATGAGTTTCTTGACATCTAATCCTTTACTCTTAATACATGGATCTTTGTCTTCTCAGATTTCCCGGTTAGAAAGCATTAACTTTCAACTATTTCTTCCTCTCTGGAAAGAACTTATCTTTGATACAACCTCTTCATTTCTTGAGCCACTAATCTTAAATCAGCATTAAATGACTTGGTGAGAGAAACAAACTTTTCTGATTAAACAAACAACAACAACAACAAAACCAAAACAAAACAAAGCACAACAAAACAAACACACACATATAGTCATTGGAGGGTACTTAAAATATTACTATTAATACCTTTACACATATAAATAGTTTCACATAATGTGGAATTGCTTTTTAAAATAAATTCAAGACTGCTAAGTGATTTATTATTATTAATTTCCCATCAGTCCTTTTTTGTGCAATTATTTTTAACTTTGATAAAGTAGCTATAAAGTAGCAATTATAGTTATTCATACAATTTCAATCAAGACTGAAATCTTACCATGAAAAGAAATAAATGTCTTTGTTGAGAAATAAAATGCAATCATAGCATTTTCAACATTACTAGAAAACTATTAAAAATTACCACTGTAAATTATACTGAACCTTTTTGTTTATACCTACTATAAGCAAGATGGATGTACATTTCAAGGAACTGGAAAACTGTATGAATGATTCATCTGACCAAGAAGGTTACATTTTTGAAATGATTCTTTCTAAAATAAATAAAAAACACAATAGAGAGATTCAAACAATTTAGATTTTTGAAACTTCTGCTGAAAATGGAATATGTGCTATTATTCTTTCCTTTATTTAAAAAGTGAGTTCAATTTTAATACATTAATCCCAGCTTTGCCCCTCTCACTGGAGGGAAAAACACTCTGGATTGTACACTAACAGTCAGTGGAAAACATCAGAAATATATATTTTCTTCTTTCTGAATATGCAAAATCTCAGTAGCTATTAAATAATCAGTATCATGTCTCGACATCTTTTGTGATTATTACCTTAAAACATGTTATATGTGGTCAGGAAGCTTGGGGACGGCAACATCTGAGGTACATTAGCAGTAGTTTGCTTGTTATATCATATGCAAAATAAACTTCAAAAACAAAGACAAAAATAGTGCATTATGACATAATTATTTAAAAATCTTAACCAAGTATTGGAATCACCTAAACAGCTTTAAAAAAGCCTGAGCACCCCTCCTAGGATGTGATTTAATTGGTCTTGAATATGGTCTGCACGTTAGGATATGTAGAAGCATTTCAGGTTACTGTACTCTGCATCCAAGGTTGAGAACCACTGAAGACATATTTAATTTTGAATTTTTCACTTTCAATTGAAATATTTTAGATGAAAGAAAGTAGTTATAATTGTAAATAAAACACATCTTATTTTCACTTGTGACTCATCTTAAACTAGCATCCAAAATACCATTGAAAATAAAGTCTCAAATAAAAAGATAGTGTTGTTTCTGTTCAAATAAAATGTATTTGATATAACTACACATACTTTAAATTATTTAAATATGAATGTCTACATCCAAGCAAACTTGATCCTATTTGAGATAACTGCTTTCTAAGGATTCGACATTGGTAGCTCTTCACATTCTTTCTTCAGAAAGAATATTTGTGGCACAAAAAGGGGGAAAAAAAGAATACAAAACAAAAGAAGAAACAAGGTTAAATTGGTTATTGTTAAGCATGTTCACAGCAGAAATTCTTTATAGGTTTATTTAAAGCAAAGATGTAGAATCAACCCATGTGCCCATTAATTCATGAATGGTATAATAAAATGTGGTATATGTATACCATGGAGTATCACTCAGCCATAAAAAAATGAATTAATACGTTTTGCAACAATCTGGATGGAACTGGAGACCATTCTCCTAGGTGAAGTATTGCAAGAATGGAACAACAAACAACACGTGTACTGACTATTAAATTGGAACTAACAGATCAGCATTCATGTGTACAGATGGAAATAAATACGTATATTATGCTGAAATAAAAAAAAAAAAACATAATGAGATACCACCTCACACCTGTTAGGATGGCTACTATAAAAAAAGAAAAGAAAAAATACCAAATATTGGTAAGGATATGGAGAAATTGGAACTCTGCACACTACTGGTAGAAATGTAACTTGGTGCAGTCACTATGGAAAACAATATGATGGCTCCTCAGAAAGTTAAAAATAAAATTACCATACTATCCAAAAAAAAAAAAAAACTCAATGGAAATCACGCAGGTTGGAGGGGGGAGGAAGGAATGGGTGAAATTATACCTAACAGGTACAATGAACACTTTCTGGGTGATGGGTACACTTATAATTTTGACTCAAGCAGTACAAAAGCAATCCATATAACCAAATCATTTGTTCCCTTGTAATATTTTGCAATTTTTTTTAAAAGTTCTCTTTCTCTTGTTTACCATGTATTCCCTATTATTTTCTGTATCCTTGGGAAAGAATTAAGTGATCAGTAGAAACAAAATAAAGAGAGGTTATAGAAGGAATAAATATGCTTAATCCTTAAAAATCCATGAACCACACTCATGACTTGAATGGTCTTAATTAGAAATATATTTTCCATGAGATGGGCTTCCTACCCCCCCACGCTGGTAGAAGTACAAAAATTGAGTGTGTAAGTGAGTGTTTATGTGTATTTTTTTCTTAAAATAAAACATGAATAATATTATATAGAGATGAGATATTGATGCTACCTACACATACAACTTAAAAAGGTAAATGCCACTCAGAAAGCAAGAATGACTTACAGAACGTAATGATAAAATAACTCAGGCAGGCCAACACCTTTATCGATCATTCTTAGGACATATATATAAAGTTCTATGCTTACTTAATATTGCAAAACACATTATTAATTAAGAAATTACAATATTCACTCAACGTAATAATCAAACTTTAAACATAATTTGAAATTTTGTCACTTTCACTTCCCTAGTTCAAGAGTATTGAGTTAAAGAGCCTGTGTTGGGGAAAAAATGTAGTTAGTTGTTTCTTTCAGATTCTTCTTGACTTTGAGAATCAAGGCACTATTTTTGTGTGTAGAAGGTTTTTAAATAAACTTAATGTACTTTGTTGTATACATATTATTAAAAGATACTGGGGTGAGGCACAGATATTCATTTTTCAACTTACCTAACTATTCATCTATCTATAGATCAGTCTATTTCTATCCTTATTTATATTTTAAGCTTATATTTGAAATAGAATTTTTGTTAATTGAAATAAATAACCAATCAAGATAAAGTAAATAAAGCAGTTTAGGAAAGAGATCAAAGGACTACAAATAATAATAATCAATCAAGATAAGGCCGGGCGCGGTGGCTCACGCCTGTAATCCTAGCTCTCTGGGAGGCCGAGGTGGGCGGATCGTTCTGAGCTCGGGAGTTCGAGACCAGCCTGAGCAAGAGCGAGACCTCATCTCTACCAAAAATAGAAAGAAATTAA
>CAUYSK010022776.1:0-56740 GCA_963575035.1 Avahi laniger
GCTATTGACTTTATTACATTCAAAACTACCCACGTATCAGACCTCCAGTCTGTCTCACTGCTTTTTTCTTTTAATCACTTGGAGCTCATTTCTGAGAATGGCACTCTTGAAATATCTGGGAAAAAATGTCGTCTTGTCCACGGTGAGTCAATTTTTGCAAACTGCCCACATGGGTCCACTATCACATTTTAGCCAGCCTGCAGTATATTTATTTTTAAGTAAGTTAATTGCCGATATATATTCCCAGAGCAGTAGTTCTCAACTGGCGGTGACATCACACCCCAGGGGACGCTTGGCAGTATCTAGAGACATTTTTGGTTGACACAACTCATGCTATTGACTAGTGGGTGGATACTGCTAATTATCCTACAAGGCACAGGACAGCCATCCACAACCAGGTCTAACCAGACTAAAATATCTACAGTGTCAAAGTTGAGAGACCTTGAGAAATCAATTTATACTATTTTTGTCACCTTTATTCATTGAGAGCAATGTTTCTCTCTCAAAAGGGTAAACTTTCTAACTCAAACTCATTACTGCCTCCAAAATACACCTCTAAGATTTCTGAAAAATAGGCAAATGTTTACTTGTTTCCCACATTTTAAAAATAAGACACCCAAAGAACACATATGCTTGTGAACATTAGAATTCAAATTTTAAATCCATGTAATCTGTTCAAGCTTTCTCATATATGATCTCATACATGTGTACTTTCCCACAAGCCCAGAAAGAACTGTTATGCGCCTTGCAAAGAAAAGGAAATTGAGCTCGAAGGAAGTAAAGCAACTTTTCTGGATTTTCCCAATGGGCGAGAGCAGGAGAGCAAGGAATTGAACCGAGTCCTTAATTTTGGTTTCTTCCTCTTATTACGTGATATTCTCCTCAAGGTCAGTTTTTAAAAATATTGAACTGAGCTATTAAAATTGTAAGCATGTCATCCAATGCCAAACATTCACAGATGCCACTTTACCTGTCCAAGTCTCGGTTTCCTTTTCCATAAAATGGGGATGTGTTATGAGGACTAGATGAGATAATGTTCCATAGGTCTGTGCTTAACACAAACAAGCTCTGGACAAGAACAAGCAGCTGCTGTTGTCATTCGTATTAGTGGGATCCCAGGCCGACCCAATGTGTGTCACTATAACTGACTAATATCTGAGCAAGGAACCAAGAGGTTGGGATACAAAACCCAACACAGAAAGCATCCTTTGCAAAATACTATCTGAGCCAGCAGCAGAAGATGGGGACTGGGGAGTTAGAAGAGGCTGATTTCAGGTTAAAAGAAGCACAAGACCAAATAAACAGAAGTCTTCAGCATTTGCCTTTATTTTCTTTTCTGTTTTAAAGGCACAAAAGAAAGGTCTTGATTTCAAAGTCATGGGGCAACGCTAGAGCTAACAAATGTGCATGTGTTAGTAAAATTGATTCAGTCTATACCTCTTTATTTAACGGGACAGATGAAAAAGACTCAAAATGAAGCCCATTTATATTTGAGCGACGTGGCACTGAAATTAAGACGCAGAGCTCTAGAATTAGCCTGGATTCAAACCTTGGCTTTACCGTGTACTAGCTCTGACTGGTAGAAAGCTACAGCAGCTTTCTAACCCTCAGTTTCCTTGGCAAAACTGGAGAGTAGCACAGTACCTCCTTCAAAGAACTGCGCTGAGAGTCCAATGATACAATCGATGCATGTCGAACTCTGAACACGGGGTCTGGCGCACTGCACGTGTAGAATAAACGCTAACCGTCGCTACCGTTATTGCTGTTGCCATCATTCTGCTCCTCCTCTACCCCTCCCGCCTTCCTAACGCCCAGCTCTAGATCCAGCTCACAGGAGGGTCACAAGACATGCCTGCTGATTAACAATTGCTGATGATGTGGCAGACACTGTTCCATGAGGTGGTCACTATTATTATCCCCTTTTAAAAAGGAAGAGACTGGGGCCCAGAAAGGTTAACTTGTAATCTGAGCTCAGGCTGCCAGGACCCAAAGCCTCTGTCCCTACCCACCACACTACACTGCCTTACCATGGAGGAAAAGTGACAGAAAGGGAGGTTGAGAAAAAGTTCTCATAAACATAAAATCTCAACATATGAGATCTGCTTCAAAACAGGGGAAAAGAAACCTCATCCTGGAGAAGGTCCGTCAAAGCTCCCTGGAAACACTTCTCTGAAACAAAGGGTGGAAGGAGGTAGGAAGCAGCCTTTGAGTGCAGCGAGCCTGTTTGCCACTTTAAACATAGTTAGTGTATAAGACAGATGACCTAACGAGAGAATCAGGGATCCCGATCACTGAAGTGGGCAGTGATTTGAAGACGAAAGAACGGGGCTTTCCGTACGACCGATGCGGCCAAACAGCCTATGTGATCTGACACCCTCAACCCATCTTGACCCTCACTAGGCATGCCTGGTTTCCACAGCATCCCAGGGATGTAGAAGACAAACGATGGTATGTTTGGGGAAAACAGCTCTTAGATCTCAGACTTCACGGCCATACAATTTGATCATCTAATCGCAAACTAAATTCAAGAGTAATAATGGCCGGGCGCGGTGGCTCACGCCTGTAATCCTAGCTCTCTGGGAGGCCGAGGCGGGCGGATTGTTTGAGTTCAGGAGTTGGAAACCAGCCTGAGCAAGAGCGAGACTCCGTCTCTACTAAAAATACAAAGAAATTAATTGGAGAACTAAAAATATATATTAAAAAAAAAATTAGCCGGGCATGGTGGCACATGCCTGTAGTCCCAGCTACCCGGGAGGCTGAGGCAGGAGGATCACTTGAGTCCAGGAGTTTGAGGCTGCTGTGAGCTAGACTGATGCCACGGCACTCTAGCCCAGGCAACACAGTGAGACCCTGTCTCAAAAAAAAAAAAAAAAAAAAAAGAGTAATAATTATTAGAAACAATAATGAAACATAAGACTCCTGTACAGCCGGAGAAGACAAATGGCATCAAATTAAGAACACTGTTAGAAATTTTTCATGAAGAATAAATTCTATTTCCAACAGACCTCGTACGAGGCTTGTCAAGTAAGAGACTCTTCAGAACTACAGCAAAATGCCAAATTCCAACACTGTTAAGCCATTTCCTATAGTAATTACATGAGCTTTCATTTCTAACCTCTCAAAACGCTTTCAAGTCTGTCTCTTTTCTAAGGGCAAAGGCAGGGAGGTTAAGAGGAGCAAGCCATTTTGTTTCAAAAAAGCCACAAACCGAATGCACCGCACCTCAGAAGAAGTCTTTATTCCCTCGGCCAGCGGGCTCCTCATTAAGCAGCCGAGAATGAGCCTGGAATGCACAATTTGGTGTTGATCACAGAAAACAGATGCCGGTGTGGCTGTAGGTAACGCTGATTGTTTCTGCCTCTTAGTACCACTTGGTTGGGAACGTTTCATGTCCACCCTCTCCCTCGAGGACCGCTGCCCCCGCAGTGCTTGCGAAAACCAGTCAGGTATGGGAGCAGCGCTGTGAGAGAGGGAACACGGGCTTGACAAGAGGAAAAGCTGCATTTTCCATCTCGTTCTTAAATGAGCCTGGACAGACACAAATGGGGACTGCGTAACCCTTCCGGCCCCACGCCTCGATAGAGCAGGCTGGGACAAGAGCCCAGGAAGTTTCCGGGAGGTCAACAGGGCGGTGGTGGGAACTGCCCCCTTTTTTCTCTACGGTAACTTACTATCGTTTATCCAGGGCTTGGAAGACTCCAGAATGATTGCATTTCACCAGGTAAAAGCCACTTCAAACACCCAGGGCCTTTCAGGAAGGCAGTCCGTGAACAATCACAGCTCAGGTGGTTCCTTCTCCCTCTCTAACAAGAATCACAAATGCACGTGTCCCGAGAGGGGCCTCTACTGACAGCTCCTTGAACATCCGTGTCTCCCTCCTCAGAATCTGAAAGTCTGAACAGTGGCGGGGGACTGCTGATGAGACAAGAGAGAGACATGCGGCAGAGGCGACTCCCGAGGCACCGATTCATTCTCCCAAATCTGGCCTCTTAGGAATCTCGTTACTGCACAACAGGTGTACAAGTGAAGTACAGAGAGTGGGAGGGGAAAAAAGCCAGGAAGCAAAAACGCACAGATCTCAGAGGAACGCCGTCATCATTTTACTTTATAATGATCGCGAGGACAGAGGGAACTACTACTCATGGCCCATGTATTCATTCACTGGACAACCAGCAGCAGGGCCCTGGGGAAGCAAAAATGTTGTTCGGAACCATAATGACTTTGGTTCTCTTTGTTTCTTGAGTCACGTCACATCTGGTGTGTTGTTATGGGATAGGCACTCTGCTAAATGCTTTGCACACTTTTCTCATTTAATTCTTATAACCACCCACTGAGGCAGGTACTACTGTTTCCGTCATTTTACAGATGAGAAAACTGAGCCCCCGAGAGACTAAATATCCCACCCAAGGTCATACACCTAGTAAATGGCTGAGATGGGACTGAAACTCTGGTCTGCACTTAGAAAACGAAATAGAGCAGCCTTCTCTGCACAGTAATCCACGCGTGCATCGCTCTCCCACTCCCAGAATGCGGTCTAAACGCGGGGATAACTGCATGGACAAGGATATTTACTGCAGCACAGTTTGGGGGTGAAAATGGAAACATGTATTCCCCAAAGTAGGGATGGTTCCATAAATGACGATACAGCCATACCAGGGAATATGTGCAGTCGTTACAAAGGGAAACAAAGAGCCAGGTGAGATGTAATGAAGGGTGGGAGAATACGCCACCCCAAAATATGCCACGTTGGCATAAAGATTATTTTGAACTAAAAGCACTTAAACATCAGGTGCAAGAAGAGCTCTCTGGCCCTCCTCTTTGTTTCCTGAAAGCCGGGGATAAAATCCCCATATGGAAAGCATCTTCCCTCTACCGGAAAGAAAGTCACATTCTTATCACCAAGTATGGGAAGTTGAGACCAAGAGAATTCTGTACAGACTTTGTTAAGATAATTTTTATCTTCCTTTTTTTCCACCATTGCTTCCCTTGGTTCAACCAACTATAAGGGCATGTAGGTTTTGCCACTTCTTTGGGTCTTCGTTTCCTTATGAGGGCTCCTTTGTCACATAAACCTTACATTAAATAAATTTGCATGCTTTTCTCCTGTTAATCTGTCTCATGTCAGTTTAATTATCAGGCCCAGCCAAAAAAACCCTAGGAGGATAAGATAAAATTTTGCCTTCCCTACAATAATAACAAGTTACACTGTACTCATCACTTGTCAAGCACTTTTTATACAGTAACTCATCTAAATTCTCACAACCACCCAGAACACTGAGGCATAGAGAAATAAAATTACTCTCCCAAGTCACAGAGCTGCTAAATTCAAGAGCTGGGATTCGACCCAGGCCGTCTGGCTTCAGCTTCTACACGCTTAAGCTTTTCCCTACACTAATGGAAATAAAACAATACAATCTCCTTGTTGTATGTGTACACATATTTCATATCATTCATATGCTTTTTTAAAAAAATCCTGGCTTTCTTTTATTCTTGTTGGGATTTTTTGTTGTTTCTTTTTTTTGTTTTTGTTTTTTGAGACAGTGTCTCTCTGTCACCCAGTCTTGGTGCACAGTGGCGTGATCACAGGTCACTGCAACCTCCAACTCCCGGGTACAAGCAATCATCCTGCCTCATCTCCCTGAGTAGCTAAGACTACGCGCACACGCCACCATGCCAGACTAAATTTTTTTTATTTTTTGTAGAGATGGGGTCTCGCTATGTTGCCCAGGCTGGTCTCAAACTCCTGGCCTCCAGCAATCCTCCTGCCTTGGCCTCCCAAAGTGCTGGGATTACAGGCATGAACCACTGTGCCTGGCCCTGCCCTGGTTATTAACAAGGGTTACAGCTGGGTATTAAGATGGTCTTTCTTCTATGATGAACATAAAATAATTAAATACAGTTAGTGGAATTTCTAGCTCTATGCCCACCCTACCCCCACCATAAAAAAGAACAGAGTTGTGAAAATGGTATGATACTTAATTATCAAGAGATTCACAGGTAAAAATTTAATGCAAGCCAGTACAACACTACTTATTGTTGTGATTCACTCTCAGGCTGCTTCGCCCCTCTTCCCCACCTTCCCAACACCCTTCCTCCCCTCCCTATTCAAAAACGAAAGGCAATTTGAATGTGTAGCTTTGACACTGCAAGGATTGCTGATATACTATCTTACCATGTTTGCTATGTTTTCGAAATAACCAACATTCTAAAAGAAGAAAGGGAAAATCAGTTTATTTAATTTGGTTCTTCATTTTTTACTCTAAATCAAAGTCCAGTTTACCTTAAAGTTTTCAAGAAGGGCTCGTGACTGAGGCCTTTTGGAAAGATCACCTAACTCAACAGAAAGCTTGGGGGAAAAATTCATCAAAAGCCCTACATTTTTCAGACAACAGACATCTACCATAAATAGCTGCTTCTTTTTTTTTTTTTTAAATCATCCTCTTTATGGTGAGAAAATAGTGTGATTTAACATGCCTTTCTAAAGGGAATTTCAGAAATTATTTAAGTTTTCGGAATAGGCATAGGTGTACACAACAGATTCGGTACATGTGTGGGGCCTGTTGGTTTCTTCTAGACGTTCAAAAACGGTACCTCTTGTCTTGTCCTTTTTCACTTGGCCCACAAAGCAACATAGCAACAGATTGTGTACTAATTCCTTGGTGTTTCAGCACCGAGCCAAGAAGATGACAGAAAAATGAATACTTAATCATCAAAGAAACTATAAGAACTAAATAAACTCAACCAGTTTTCATAAAGGAGCTGTATCCCTAGGTAAGCAATGCACGTTTTCCATTGTGAAGGTCAACGGATGAACCTCAATGTGGTATCCTCAGTGCTATAAAATTTAGTAACTAACATCATCTGACTTATCTGTTCCCATTAAAAGTGTAACATATGCAACTAGGAGCGGTGGCTCACACCTATAATCCCAGCACTTTGGGAGGCTAAGGTGGGAGGAGGCCAGGAGTTGGAATCCAGCCTGGGCAACATAGTGAGACCCTATCTCTACAAAAAAATTAAAAATTAGTCTGATGTGGTGGTCTGTGACTATAGTCCTATCTACTTGGGAGGCTGAGGCAGGAGGCTCACTTGAGCCGAGGTGTTTGAGATTGCAGTGAGCTATGATGAGGCCACTGCACTCCAGCGTGGGTGACAAAGCAAGATTCTACCTCAAAAGAAAAAAAAAAGAATATAACATATGCAATCAACTCCCATAGAATAAAAACCTTTGGCAAATAAAACAAATCTCATTTATAAGTCTGCTGTAAAGAATGAACTGAAATCAAAAGGAAAGTCCATCCATTTTGTAACAGGCTGTTTGTTATTTGGGACCTTAATTTTTATTTGAGATAGAGCTAAGCATTTGGTGGTGACAAGTGTAAATAAACCAATATTCAACTACTCATTAAGCACCAGAGTTCCGCTAATGCTCTTAACAAGCTTAGAAGGTATATATTAACTCTATTTTATATAATAAATAAAATTGAACATAAAATATTTAAGTAATTTATCCAAAGTCATTCAGCTAAAGAGTTGGAACAATCAGGATTTAGGCCCAGGACAACATAACACCAAATCCATTAAGTTGTGGCGCCTTTCTTCCATACTGAAGTTGTCTTGAAAAGATCTGAGCTCTTGCTCTTTAGAAACACTCAAGCAGAGGCTGTACAGCCTTTTGGAATTCATTTTGCACAGAGAATTTAATCACTGGCTGGGGAATGCCAGTGGTTCCTCCCTACGAAATCAATTCATTTTCCCATTCGGCAAGTCAACGGGCAATCTTGAACATGCGGTGCCATTTTCGGATTTCTCTGTCCTTCTCAACCTTGTTTCTAAGCAAGGCAATGATTCTTCCTATACGACATTGACATTTTTGTAATATCTGTTTAAATTGTTAATATATTTGTGAACCCTGCAAATATAACCAAAATATTTACTGCCCTTAACTGAATAATTTGATCTGACCATCGCAACCTTTGGTCCCATCTGTGGCTTTTTTCTTGCTACTTATTAAATGGAGATGAATAGTGAGGACTGAACTATGCTAACATTTTCCTGCTTAATTAACGGCAATGGATATTTACATTTGTCTTCCTAACACGTGTAATACTAATTAAACTGCACAGATTTAGCACAGTTCTTTCTACAAGGCATGGCACAAATTAACAAATTAATCTTCAGAAAACTTCATTCAGGTAAGTGGGGGATACCTGCTTCAACTCAGCAATAGAGATTTTAATAAGCTTTTATTGCATCCAATGTAGTATATTATCGAGAACAAGGGAGAAAAGTCTTGACTTGGTGAGCTAAACTATATCCAAGCTATTGTGATCCCTTCTGGGTGCCATATTCTAAGGGGAACACAAACTGGATTATATCCAAAAGAGATGTGGATGAAAGAAATTTGAAACCAAGTTGCAAGGGATTCTATGGCTATCTCAAGCAGCATTATGCTAGGTACATATCTAAAGCAGTGCTCCTTAAATTGGCCCAAAACATGGGTTTAATGGAATGCACCAAGGTGGGGGTGGAGCCCTTATACTCAACCAATTTAAAATTATATGAGGTCAACCTCTTGGAGTTTAAAAAAATACTAGTGTTCTAATGAATATGTTTAAGAAACAGATGCTAGAGTTTGTTCACCTTGCCTAGACATCTATGACCTAATTCCAGTTATACCATAATTGGCAAATGCTGATCAGCAGCAAGAGGTTCAAGGCATCAGAAAACGATAACCTGGAGATCTCTTGATAAAATGGAAAGTACGTGGAGTGTGGCCTGCTGAAATCAAACAATAATCTTCATTGCAATTATTACTGTAATGGATTAAGAGAAAGCACACTAGCCTGAGGATAAAGATGCTTGGGTTGTAGTCCCAATTTGGCTGATAACAGACCACCACCTTGGGCAGGTCCTATCTCCTTCTCTGAGTTGCAGTGTCTCTCTCTCTCCTCTTACGAGGGCTTGGTCTAGATTACGTAGCAGGATGGCAGAATCGCAGCATGTAAAATCAACCCGTTCGCACGTTCTGTCTGGCCAGCATGCACTCTCCAGATCACCACCCTGTGTACCTCTCCATCTTATCAATAATCATCTATTCACACATTTAATTTTCCTGTCTGACCCTAGCAAGTGTTTGGTTCCCCAAGTTCTATATTTTTCTGAGATCCAAAAATACACATGCTATCTCTTTCTGAATCATCCATACTTTTGTTTGTTTTTTAATAAAGACTTTGCTCAAAGCATTTACAAAATTCTCACCACAATAAATTGAAGAATATTTTTATAATATTTAGAAAGCTCAAAGCCATCTACTCCTTCTATCAAGGAAATAACTCCCCCAGAATGAATCTCTGACAATCATTAAAGAAAATGTATGGGAGGCCATTGTTTTGGACTGATCTCCTGCCCCGATAGAACAGACCAAACCGAAATGGAGTCACTCATGGCAAAGTCCCACATCAACAAAACAAAGCTAAGTTGTTTATCTGACCTTAGGAGAAATCAGGACAGAGATGACAGACAAATGCCCAAACAGGCCAGTTTTAGCTGGCATGATAGGGAAGTTCCCTTTGCTTTAACCCTTACAAGAAAAGTAAGCTGAAGTAGGTTGATGTTAGCCAAGCCGCGCTTACTATTAAGCTGTTTCCTTGTACCTGCTCAAGCTACCATATAAAAACTAACTGTTCTGTCATGCCCAATGGAGGTGCCTTTCTTAAGTTTTTTGATGAGATGCTCCCCAATTCATGAATTGCTTATAAAAGCCAATTAGATCCTTAAGCTAGATTTGTTGACATTTTGTGTTTTAATACAACTGAAATAGGCGAGTATCCTCTTCCTACTAGAAACCCTTTAAATAAGTTGCTGAGAATATTATTTAAGGCTGTTGGTTCCACCATAGCCATTCCAAGAACTAGTAAAGCAAAGGTCACTTGCCTCAATCAAGGTTTTTTTTTTTTTTTGCTTTACTAAAATACAAAAAAAAAAAAAAAAACTATAGAAATCAAACAGCAGAAAGTTGGAATGCTTTCTGAAAAGCTAATCAATCCTGCAAGGCTCACATAGTAACAGCCTGCTGTGGGGCAGAATGCCTTTATTCACATCTATTAATAAATGGCAAAGATGAAACGCACCAATGGAGGCTCACATTTTCGAGTTGAGGTGGAACACACCACAATCCGAGTTTGAACCTTCCTACAATTTGATTTTTAATATCTTTGGTTTAGAAAATACTACAGTGGCATTACTTTAAAGAAATCATTATCTTTTGGAAAAATGTGAGAAATGTGTTTAAAAAGATAAAAAAAAAAAACTGTTCCACATAGAGAATAATATTTTCCCCTCTAAACTCTAGGGACAAAGCAAATTTTCCAGTGTCATCTCACCGCAGCCCACCGGGATTGTGACAAAGCAAACCTGGTGCTAAGAGCTCCTTAAACTTAAAGCCAGCAGACAGCCTCTTGGTCACTTAAATAGATGAATTTCAACTGTAAAACCAACACACCTTAACAAGATGTGCCCTCAAAAAAATTTCTGCAAAACCTGAACTCAGTATTTTGCTTCATCATGAAAGAAAAGAAATAAGACAGTATTCTTTAAAAGTCGTCAGTCTTGTTTTCTGATGACAAATGGGCTCGCAGTATACATGCACTTTGTCCCTACTACTAAAAAGTCATCTGCAGTCACAGTTTACTAGAAACAAACCACCTCAGGCCCCCACCCAGGTACCAGCTGCATGGCAATAGCATTTCAAGGTGACTGGCACGCAAATGAAAAACCAAGCAGCCCCGGGCTGTAAGACACTTTCTAAAGCACCATTCCCTATTTGTCTTTGATGAGAAGAACCAGATCTTCACATACCTCCGGACACCAAAGAAGTAAGTATCTGCCCGGGTTTAAATGTGTGGGTCACTGTCTTCATGTAACAGAGCCTCTTACAAGGGAGTGAAGTGCAAAGGTCCCTTCGAGTTCAGGTTTTGGGGGTGGAGAACGGCTGGGAAGAGCTTACCCAGGTTGGATCACTTTTGTAATCAAGTAGTTGAACATCACCAATGAGATGGCCTCTCCTGTCACAGCCCCTAACAAGTCACCCACATCCAACTGTGCCCACGAGTGAAGACGTTCATTTCCAAGATCCATCATGAAAGTCTCAACTTGCAGTTTCACTTACGCCCCAGGAGGACTGCAATCTTGGGCCCATGACACTATTAACTGCTCTCATACGCCTTCTCACTGCGGGCGCAAGAAAGATGAAGCAGGCAGAAGAAAATGGATCACTGGGTCAAACTGCTTTGTCTGCTTACCAAGGGTTTGTTCTAAACTCCTGCCTGCAGAAATGCAACTTTTGTTGCCATCCAATGTTTCCCAGCGACTCTATACTTTCTCAAAGTTCCAAAGACGATTGTGTTACAGCCTTACCAGGTCGCTTGCCTGCTGCTCAAGAAGCCGCCAATACACTGAGTCAGCAGGGATCACAGTGAGAAAGAGTTTAATATCACAGGTGCCATGAGAGGAGACGGTGGGATGTTCTCAAATCCGTCTCCCTGAGAATTTGGGAGAAAGGGTTTTTAAAGATAGTTTGTCAGGCAAAGGACGAGGCAATTGGGTCTGCTAATTGGCTCAGTTCGGGCCAAACCACAGGGGCAGAAATTGTCTTCTTTGCTGAGTTTTTGGGTGGGGGTTGCAAGACCAGTTGATTCAGTTCCTCAGTATGGGCCACTGGTCTGGGTGGGTCAGCGCTTCCACTGGCAGGTAGGGCCCGGAAACTATCTCGAAAACTAGCCTTAGGTTGCACCAGGGTGATGTTATCTATGGGAGCAGTGAAGCAAGCTAAGAATCTTTATGACCATCAGCTATATGACTCCTGAGTAGTAAGCAGTTATAGGAAAGCAAGTTAGGAGACCATGGCTGGTTATATATATTTCCCCTACCACAGTTCCCACCTTGTGGCCCTTTATTAATTTGATAAAAGGAGGTTTCAATTGCCTTCTGGAGAACTGAAATCAAGATTCCCAGTCCTTTCATCAAAATCGGTCAAGCACTATTTATTTTTATTCAAGTGAACAATGCTAACATGCATTCATCGCTGCTCTGTCGCGGTAGGACACTGCCTAGTAAATTCCATCTCCCATCTTGCCAAGTGCAAAAAGAAACCGCTTGAAAGAAGCCTGCTGGGCAGTCCTCATTCTCATCATGCCCAGCAGCCCTCAGCAGGGGCAAGTCACTACACGTGCCTCAGTTTACTCTTGTACAAATGGTAACTCTGTGCCTTAAGTGTTTCTCAAAATGTGCTTCACACTCCTGGGGGGGGGGTGCCTGAGGGGCAGGTATGAAAGATGCTTTCAACAGCTAATGAGCATTAGAAAAATATTGGCTGCTTGTGTATAAAAGTATGTTTTTTTTTTGTTAGGAAATTATTTTTAAGGAAATCAATTTTTTAAAGAATGTAACTAAGCAAATACCAGCTCAGATGGTATGTGAATGTGGGGGCGAAATGCTGGAGGTGTCCCTCAATCTTTCAGGTGGCAGAGCACACGAAGGTGAGCATCTTTTCACACAACTCAGGGAAACATGGAGCTATTTTATTTCATCGTAAATATAAAAAATTTTACAACTGTGCGATATAAAATCACAACTTTCAGTTCATGTGCCTGCAATTAAAAAAAAAAAACTAGCTATCAAAATAAAGCATAACTGGCCTTCTCCAAATGTGTTGATTAATAGTTATTTGCTATTAGTTCATATTGTTTCATTTTCCGCTAGCATTCAAAAGCAAATAAGCTGGAGTCAGCACCAGAAATTTAAAACCCTTTAATAAAAGAAAAGACTTAATGGACTTAATTTTTTTATTCAATAAGACTGTCATTGTTTTACTCTTGTTCAGTCCAAGCCATGAATCCACAGTGCTGTTTGGAGCACACCTTGAGAATCGGGGACTAGCCAGCGTCCGAAGTCAGTTTTATGATTCTGTATCATGTAAGATCTTAATTTACGGCTGTCAGTCTTTTAAAAGAATGTAACTTACTAGGCCCAAGCGCTTCCCTGTGAGGGTCAATTTCCTCTTTCCTTATCAAAGTAGAGACATTATGATCCTGCGTCTACCCGCTACGATGTCAAACTACGGGGAAAAGCGATTCTTCTCTGTCCCTTATGCATTGATCCCATGGGACTCTGGTACAGCTGTCCATCATGGGACAGGGGGGCCCACAGTATGCAGGATGGCCAATCCACACCAAGGTGAGCAAAAAAAGACCCCAGGCAGCCAGGTGAGTACTTGTCAGAGAATGCTAACCATACTAGAAAGGAGGCGCACCTGCTTCCTTGGATCAAGAGCAGCAAGAATGAGGGAAGCCAGGAGCTGCCACGTGGCAACACTTCCTGAGACTGAAGCAAACGTGGAGCAGAGAAAGGGAAAAGGAGACAACGTAAGGACAAACCTTTACAGACAGACTTCAGGCAAACCAGGGGAGACGACCGTAAATGAGTCCATGTTTGGGAAAAGACACATTTCCAGGGACCTGGCTGTATGATCCATGAGTGAAGTCCGTTTTTCGTTGCTATAAAGGAATACCCGAGGCTGGGTAATTTATAAAGAAAAGTGGTTTATTTGGCTCACAGTTCTGCAGACTGTATAAGAATTGTGGCGCCACCATCTGCTCACAGTGAGGACTTCAGGGAGCTTCCATCAAGGTGGCGGGAGAAGTGGGAGCAGGTGAGGGAGGAGGGGGTGCCAGGCTCCTTTAAACAACCTGTTCTAATAAAGCAGGAACTTACTAATTATCATGGGGGGGCACCAAGCCATGCATGAGACCCAAACACCTCCCCCTCCCCCCAGGCCCCACCTCCAACACTGGGGATCAAAGTTCAATGTGAGATTTGGAGGAGCCAAACATCCAAACCATATCAACCCAGTTCTTGATTACTGAACAGGACAGTGTGCATTTCTTGCCTTCAAGGATGATAGAAAAGATGCACAGAACACAATTAATAGCGTGAGAATTTAAGTAGGGGAAATGACAGAAGTTGGGAATTGAAAGGCTACCCTTTTAAGGGGTGATGGTCATGATGTTTGCAGAACCAGGTTAAGATCCAGGCTCTGCCTCATACGAGCCCGCTTACTTTGCAATCGTCTTTGATCTTTCTGGGGCTACCTTCCTCATCTGTTCAATGGGGAAACTCCACCTGCCTGGCGGGGCTGTTGTGACAAATAAATGAAAGCACATGTATAAAGTATTCAGAAAAGTACCAGAGCAGTTCTCCACAAATGTTAGCTATGATTACTTTCACCCTCATAAAATGTAAAGTTTAAAATAAAAAAGAACTCTCAAGCTCTCACCAACCCTGATTTACTATAACCGAGAAATAACATGCTAAAACAACAGCCAGCACCCCCAAAAGATTCACGACTTGAAAGTGGGATAGCCAGCAGATAAACTCAGAATATTCTGGCACCAGGTCTATCCACACCACTCTGATTCTGAACTTTTCATTGTGATGAATTTCTGTATCTCACATATAATTCCAGCTAAACCAAAATTCTCCCTGGCCTGGCTGTGGTGCTGATACACAGGCCTTGGAATTCTAAGTTACAAATCGCCCCTGACCTTGTATATGATCTACAAGTTCACAAGCCTGCTTTTGGAGAATATGGTGAATTCAGAAGGAAAGTGCAACTGTATTCTAATGTGCTTTCTTCAGGTCTCAGACTGCCTTGACTCGGCTGCTTATGCCTTAATTATACTTAAGTCATTAATTTTAATGACTTTTTTTGTAATTAGATACACAGATTAGAATTTTTATATCCCATTGTGTTTTCCTTTTAATACAAATTACTTTGTGGTTGCTGAACGAGCTACAAATTAGAATAATTTCTTCCAGGGAACAAATGCGAAGGAGAATTCACAGGAAGAGAGAAAATTCCAAAGGAAAAATAGCTCTGTTGCAGAAATTACACACTACAGACTCCCAGAATGTTAACAGACCCAATAACTCAGTAGCACATGGGCATTTGTTTCCACAGCCCCAGATTCTCTTGCTAATAAAAGAATTAATAAATTGGTAATCATAAAATGTTGTTCTAACATTGCATAAAACTTCCCATGGTTATGAATTTCTATATCTGACATACAAAATTCTGGTTTTCACAGGCACAGAAGTCCTGAGCAGGCTAAACGGTAGCTGACATCTTTGGTGTTGCTTTCAAAGGCATGGAAGATATTTACCACAATACCACTGTTGCCTCTACCCTCTCTCTGTGATTTTTTCACTCATGCATTCACTGAAAATCTGTCTGAAATGAGCAAAATTTTTGTCCTGTATTCCTCTTGGATTTGTATCCCTCTTGGATGATTAGTTTCTAAAGTCCAAATCTATCCTATAATTAAAACTTCTTGGGGTAAAATCCTTCTTGTTTTGAATGTCCAGGTGTTGGTGGAAAAGAATTCATGATCAGTGCTTGCATACTTTCTCATACCCCATTGGTTTGTGTCCCGTAAAAACTCAGAGTCCATCAAAGCTTTTGTTCAGGCAGTTTATGGATACACTGTGCTCCCAGGCCCAAATCTGACATTCATCTCCCCTACTAAGAGAAGTAGCACACTCAAAATGCTTTCCCCCTCAGTGATGAACAAGTACAAGGAACATAAAGATCACAAGTGATTTTAAAGTGAGAGACAACCAAGATATTCAAACAGTCAAATAACACTCAGCATATGATCTGGGCCTGTCACGGGGTTCTAAGATACACCAACTCGCCTCTGGAACCAGAAAGGCTGAGGTTCGATTTCTGTCTTTGCTATTGATAGCTACATGAGGTCAATTACTTAGCCATTCGAAGCTTCAGTTACTTCATTTATAAAATCGGGGTAGAAATACTATCAACTTCACAGGACATTAGTGAAAATTTATGTGAAGTACAGAGTGCCTAGCATTTGGTAAAAGCTCAATAACCATTAGCTATAATTTTTATCAATATCATTCTTATCAACCAAAAGAGCCATATTAATATAACATAAATATAGATTGATCTGGAATGCATTTTTCATTCTAAAATTTCTAAAATCTTGTGATATAAAAAAGTTTTGTCTCCTCTTACCGACTCAGCAAAAAAAAAAAAAAAAAAAAACTGCTACTTGCTTTGGTGAACGATGATACACATTATAATAGACAGCATCTTACATTAAGGAAAACAATGGTCTATATGTCAATGGATATGCAAAGAAAAAATATGCAGTAACGTACACTAAAGTATTCATTATGCTTATAATTGGTAAGACAATAGGTCTTTTTAACAGCATTTTCTAATTGTTCTTTGATAAACTTACATTATTTGTGAATAAAGAAATTTAACAAAATTTGTTGCCATGAAAGAACACATAAACCCTCAACTTACTTAAAATACCCAAAATTTAGTCAAATAAATTACTACACAAATGCATTTTTTGTCACCCTTACTATTCAGCTTGCAATTTTTGCCAGTCCTATTGAAATATAAATACTCATTCCCCTGTCTTCTCCATAGGTGGTACAGAGAGAGTAAAAAAAATCAGTGCAGCGTCCTTTACTACTTGCTGCATGAAACACTACTGGCAGATAGCCGTAGTTTTTTGTGCCTTCTAAATGTTTTACCTCCCATTAATTAAATCCTAGTCTCAATTAAAAAAAAAAAGCCACACAAATATTAATGTCAAAAAAAGTGATGAGAGAATGAAAGACATATTTCCAAAAATTTTTTTCATGATACCAGAGTCCCAGAAAACATAATTTTCTTTAAAAAAAAAAAAAAAAAGCAAC
Source organism: Avahi laniger (assembly GCA_963575035.1). Taxonomy (NCBI): domain Eukaryota; kingdom Metazoa; phylum Chordata; class Mammalia; order Primates; family Indriidae; genus Avahi; species Avahi laniger. The sequence goes on from CAUYSK010022776.1 coordinate 16,792, forward strand.
CTCTATTTAAACACTCAATAAAAAAGATCTCCTCGTCAAACTTATCAAATTATAAATCGGCCATCAGTTTTGTTAAGGCTGATTTCTAAATTATAATAGAACATATCTGGGGTGATTTTTCTGGCTCTCCTCAAATATTTGGTTTTCTTGGCAGCTACAGGAAGTCTCTGGGCAGACACACTGCTACGATAATTAATGCCAGCTTCCAGGCATCACCATGAAAAAAAAAAATCATGACAGCAACAAAAAACGGTAACACCCCCCAACCACCACCAATAACCACGGATTTAATGTAAAACACGAATCTATGGGCCTCCAGCCTGGAGCAGCTGAAAGACGTTTGTGTGATTCATGAACAAAGAGGCATTCGATCTCCTCCATCAGACCTTGTCTGCATCTCAGCCACTTCTGTTTCCACACATCACTGGCTGCTTCATTCATATCCTGGTTATGCCTGTGCTGAACAGTGCTCTCGATTTCCACCATAGGTTCCAGCAACGAACCTTCTTTTACTTTTCCTTGCTTTAATCTTCCTAGAGTTTCTCAAGGAACCCAGAGCCTAGTGCAGTGCCTGGAACATAGTAAATGCTCAACAAACGGCTGTGGATAAGTGGATGGACTGTCGGATAAGTGAGCATGCGAATGGATATAGAATGTATGAACAAAACACATGTTGAAAACTAAAGGAGTCTAAAATTACTTCATTTATGAAAGCAAATATGCTACTTTTGAGAAGCAAACATATAGATAATTTGTTCACTAGCTGTGTGACCTTAAAGAAGTTCCTTAGCCTCTCTGTGCTTCAGTTTCCTTGTCTATAAAATAGACATAGTAATAGTACCTAACGAAGGGTTGTTTTAGGTGTTAAATTAGTTACTCTTTGTAAGAAGAGAAATTGGAATAGAATAAATGCTATGTGTCAAGAAAACAGCAAGATAAAATAGTGACAATGAACTTCATGTTATTATAACACAGTGGCCATATTTGGCATAAATATCAAATGAATTGGAAAAACATCTTAAGTCTCCTAAGCCATAAGGAACGCAAATTGCACACAGCTGTTTTGAAATGCCACCTGTTTGACTGGGGTGCTGTGTAACCTCTGGACCTCCAGGTAAACAATTTGTAAATGGAGATAATAATAGTTCCCGTCACATAGACTTTTTTTGTGAAGATTAAATTAAATAATATATAAAAACCTTAGCAAGATACCTGGCACACAGTAAACAATCAATACATTTTAACTAACACTACCATAGTGCTATTTGACAATCGGGTAACAAAGTGATTAAACAGGTATGCATAATAATTTATATGTTGGGCATCATTTATTCCTGCATCAAATACTTCATGGGTACTTATATCATACTAGGCAATTTTATTTAATTTTTTATAGAGATGGGGTCTTGCTATGTTGCCAGGCTGGTCTTGAACTCCTGGCCTCAAGCGATCCTCTCGCCTCGGCCTCCCAAAGTGCTGGGATTATGTGTGAGCCATCACACCCGCATTAGGAAATTTTAGATATCGTATTCTTTAAAGTCCCATAACAGTCATGTGAGACACAGTTGACAGCACTAACTTTATAAAGAAAGCATTAATTCATCCCTAACAGGTACAATGCACACTAACTGGGTGATGGGCATACTTATTAACTTTGATTCAAGCAGTACAAAAGCAATCCATGTGACCAAAATATTTGTATCCCCATAATATTCTGAAATTTAAAAAATTAAAATAAAAAATATTAATTTTAAAATTTTGAGAAACATAGGAAAGGATATGCCAGGCCCCATAAAGGGCCCTTTACCTAAGCAATCTGTGTCCTCACTACACACCGAGAAGATGGAGAACATACTCCAACTGCCCAGGTGAGGGAAACAGAGGTTAAGCAACTTGCCAAGACCACCCAAGTCCAAGAGCAAGAATTCAAACTCGGATCTACCGAATTTATGATTTTGTGTGCCCATCTTAATATTTGCCAAACAGAAAAATATAGAGAGGAATAAAGCCAGTCAAAATCTGTCCTCATTTTTAATAACTTTTAAAAAGACAACCAGCTCTCTTCTCAGATAAAGTGCCTATTAATAAATTTCCAAAAATTCCAATATATTCCAGAGATCCTCAACCAGGGACATTTATGCCTCACAGGGGACATGTGGCAATGTCCAGAGATGTTCATGTTTGTCACAACTAAGAAGGTGCTACTGTTATCCAGGCGTAGAGACCTGGGATACTGCTCAGCATTCTACAATGCACAGAACAGCTATCTCCTGCCCAGCCCCAAATGATGAATTATCCAGTCCAGGATGGCAACAGTGCCAAGCTAAAGAAGACCTGAATTAACCAATGAAATGAAAATTTTCTGACTTCCAAAAAAGTTGCACTGTGCTTAGTCATGCTCTATAATTCCACGCGAATAACCATTTGGCCTTGCTCATTTTTTCTCTACTATTAAGTTTATGTTTCAGCACCCATTACTGCCAATAAGACCCCTTTCATCACACCCTGGACTCAGCCAGCATTAATGTCGGGCCTTCTCTCCACGTAGGTATGCACAAATAGACATACTCTGGTCTCAGGTGGACAGGAAAAGGTCCCCAATTAGCTTCTGGAAGGGCTCAACCCCAGTAAAGAGGGCCAGGACCCGATTATCTCAGATGTCATACATCGAGGCGCTTGACATTTTTCCAAAGACAATACATCTTCAACCCGGTAATGCAGTTTTCTTTGCCTGTGCTTTCTGGCATAAGGAACTGTGAGATGATTTAAAACTAAACTTTAGAACGGTAAAGTTGAATCTGCTTTCTAAGACCAAGAATTGCACGATCGCCTGATAGATTTATCCCTTAATTTGATAGCCTCTGCCCCTTCCCAGAAAAAATTCAACTGAAGATTTGCAGGTCTCCTGGAATGAACAGTTCTCCTGTGGGAACACAAGCCTCTTTTAAAGTCACAGTCTAATGAATTTTATTCACACCATGAAGGGAAAAGATCTTGACTCCTTAATATCTCCAAGAAAGATCTATCTTTTCAAAGTGACAAGTATGTTGTTAAGCCAAAGCAGTTGCAATTAACTCTAACCTTTATCTTACTAGCTAGCTCTATTATTGATTACACCTGACGGGAGCATTTATCATATCAAGGAAAAAGGGAAAAAATGACACTGGTAACACAGTCCTTCATTTCTTAGCACATTTGACGAACTTGGGAAAGGAGGGCCCTGATGTCTTTGAGACAAGCCTGTCACGTGCCATAAGAGATGGCAGAAAGAAGGAAAGGCGGTTAACGCCCCACCAAACATGCCAGAGACAAAAATGTCTCCCTCCCAAACATATATGGATTAATTTAAATAAATACCTAAATCTAAACTTACTAACTTGCCCTAAAGTCCAGTAAAGCACTAAAGAAGATTGAAAGCAGAAGTCCTATAACCATGGCACTCAGGAGATTCAGAGACTGACAACCAGACCTGAAACTATTCAAAGAGGACACTCCGGACGAATTTGCACATTTATTCCCAGAAAGTGTTACTACTCACGATTACACAGGGTCAGAGACTGTTAACGGCTGAATTCCAGTTTTCTCTTCAAGAATTTGTTTTTTAGTAAAAGATTCTAACATTTAAAATAAAACATTACTTTGATCCAGTGGATGAATAAGCCCACTGTATAGTTAAAGATCACGTGCAGACTTGTTTGTAAAAACTCAGAAAAATGAAGGAAGGATGGGGATCAAATTATTAACAGTGGTTCTCAGAAAGGGGTTAAAAGGAGAAGAATTCAGCCCACACAAGGCAGAAAAAGATACATGCATTGCTTATTTTGTTCTACAGAAGGGCCGAGACTAGGGGTGATTTTTCCATTTTTATGTTCCTTTACTCTCCACATTTTAATTTTTAAAAAGTTTGGAAAGAAAATAGAATAGTGCCTGCACAGCATCCTCAAAAACAGATAATGATGTTACCAGATCTCTTACAGCATTCGCTGAGCACCTGTGTGTGCCAGGCACTCGGCTAAGAGCTTCATCCGATCATCGGAGATCTGATTATTTCATCTCCACAACAGCCTTACCTACCTTGATCAGGAAATGGAGTAGATTTTTTTTTAACTAAATACAGTAGTTTGTGTCCCAGAAATAGGTTGTTCATTAAAAAGAATTATTCTACAAAATATATGCAATTGCCACTTTGCAAAGACCTAGGATATAATGAAACATACTTCACATTAAACTCATATCGATAATTCAGTATTTATCTAATGACCAGATGATAAACAGCTTCTGGTAGATACTGGCAACATCTAGAATAATAACTACCATGGAACGGACTTGCTAAAGGTTTTAACTCAATTCTCTCATTCATCTCCATCACCCCGCTTCTCTGAAACTGCAGACGCACAGAGAGTTTGGGTAACTTTCCTGAAGTCAGAGTCCGTAGGAGCCAGAACCATCTGCCCGGAAAGCCCCCTCACTGTAGACATAAGATTTTTCTGTAAAAAATAGTGCTACCGGTAAACAGCGTCCTGGGAAGCCTGGTAGATTTCCCCGTCCTGTAGAGTCTGGGGGATGGGATGCATTTCAGGTCCCAAGTCTAGAACCCCTGACTGTCGAAGGGAAACACACCTCAACCACAGCTGGCAGAAATTTTAATTAATAAGTGTGACGGGCCTAACAATGACCCCCACAGATGTCCACATCCTAATCCCAGAACCTCTGAATGTGTCACATGGCAAAGGGGAATTGAGGTCACTGATTAAGGTGACCTTAAAATAGGATCTTCTGGGTGGGCCCAAGGTAATCACAAGGGTCCCTGAAAGTAGAGCACAGAGAAGGATGAGAGGGGACGTGGAGACAGAAGAAAGGCACAGAAAGGGGCAACACTGCTGGCTTTGAAGACGGAAGGAAAGAGTTTCTAGAGCATGGAAAAGTCAAGGATTCCCCTCCTGAGCCTCCAGCAAGGAACACAGCCCTGATCACAACCTGATCTTAGTCCAGCGCCACCCTGTCAGAACTGCAAGGTGATACTCTACACGCTTTAAGGCACTAAGTTTGTGCTGATTTGTTACAGCAGCAAATAAAAAACAAATACAGGAAGTAACTATTGAGCTTTTTCCTAAACCTTTTGGAAAACAGGGAGAATAAAAACTTGCGGGGAGTTAGCTATGCTCCCAGTAAAAAATCTGGTCTCTTAGGTAGGTCTCTTATCCTTTCTTAAAGGATAAGAAAATAATAGAAAATGAAAAATAATAGAAATAAAAGAATATATAGAGCCAAAGGTATAGTTTTATAGATTTATAAAGATAATAGATAAAGTGAGATATTCAGGGGACCTGTGATATCTCCATCAATCGCAAAGGCCAAAAGTGAAATTTTACATGAGCATTTATAGGTACAGTGATCGGTTGTTAGGGATAATAGATTTATATAATAACAGTTTGTCTTAGGTTAAAAGTTTTTTAAAAGGCTTTTTTAGATCTTTTAACTAACTCTATTTATATAAACAGTTATAAAATCTTTTAAAGACTAACTTTTAAGTTTTAAGGTAAATTTATCATTTAACAGAAAGGCTAAACAGCAATATAATGGCTCCACTTTTTTTTTATCAAGTTATTATATATTGAGACAGATAGTCAGGAGTTTAAACAAAAACTGTCCCTTGAGCTAACTGCTTTTAGCCACAGGTGTCTCTGTCTGTCGCGCAGACATTTTTTAATCAGTTTTCACCCTGTGGCTCTTAGCAGACCTGCTTTGCCTTTTAAAACAAGTCAGAACTATAGATACCAAGGATTGCGGCGCCAGCCTAAAAAACATCCATTACTGATCTTTAACATGTCCTCCTAAAATAAAACAACTTTCAATATACAAACTAACACGTTCACATATTCCTTCAAGACAAAGCTCTACAAAACTCCTGACACCATTTATGTCTCTAATTGTATTAATTTATAAAACAACAAAAACTATTTTTAAAAGAGCTATATGGATTTTTTAAGCAAAAATAAAAAATCGAAAGTTAGATGCAAGGTTCTCTTTATCATCATTGTTTCCCTCAAGACATCTGCCTTCTACGGGAGTTGATTTTTAACACTGTTTAGGGCACAATCTTGACAGGTTGAGGGGCTCCATTTCGCTAAGTTTATTTGTTTTCAGGCTCAATAGCCACAACAATAAACATTTATTGAACGTTTAGTGTGTTTGAGATAAGTGTTATCTCATTAAGTCCCCACAACAACCTATGAGGTAGATACTGTTATTACTGGGCCACTGGTGAAAGGTGATTTAATGGATCATAAGCCTAAACGTAAAAAATAACTTTCAGAGGCAGTCTCAAAGAAAAAAAACAAAACTATAAAACTCTTAACAGAAAACTTCATGGCATCAAGTTAAACAATGGTTTCTTAGCTACAACACCAACGCACAGGCAACTAAAGAAAAACTGTCCAGATAAACTGGACTACATCAGAATTTAAAACTTTTCTGCTGTAAATAACACCATCGAGAAAACGAAAAACTGCACAGAATGGGAAAAATATTTGCAGATTCATTATTTAATACAGGTCCATTATCCAGGATGTATTTTTAAAAACTTTATTCGATGAAAGAACAGGCCAAGAATTTTAATAGACATTGCTTCAAAGAAGATAAACAAGCAGATGCTCAGCATCATTATGCATTAGGTGCATGCAAACCAAAACCACGGTGAGTCACCCTTTGCACCCACTAGAGTGGCTAACGTCAAAAACGCACAACAAGAAGTACTGGTGAGAATGCGCGGAGAAACTGGAACCCTCATAGACTGCTGATAGGAATGCAAAATGGCGCAGCCACTTTGGAAGACAGGCTGGGGGTTCTTCAAACAGTTGAACATAGAGTTACCACATTTCCAGGAGGAATTCCACTCCTAGGTATATATGTGAGAGAAATGAAAATATATTGCCCACAAAGAAACTCGCACATGAACGTTCATAGCAGCATTATTCACAGCAAGTCAGAAAGTAGAAACAATCCAAACAATCAACTGAAGAATCGTTAAAATGTGGTGCAGGCAATGGACTATTACTCAGCAAAAAATCAGTGAAGTACTGATACGTGCTACAACAGGGATGAATACTGAAAACGAGATAAGCTGAAGCAGCAAATCACAAAAGACCACATATACAATTCCCTTTATAAGAAATGTCCACGACAGGCAAATCTATAAGAGACAGAAAGTACATTTGTGTTTGCCCGGGGCTTGAGGAGGTGGGGGGTGGCGAAGGGAGTGACTTCTAATGGATACAGGATTCCTTTTGGAAGGGACAAAAATGTTCTAAAATTACACTATAGTGATAGTTGTACAGTCCTGTGTATCTATTAAAAACATTAAATTGTACATGTTACCTGAGTACATTGTATGGTAAATTAGTTACATCTTAATAAGATGGTTTAAAATGTGATTTACCTTCTGTACCCCATATGTATTCACAAATTACCATACAGTTTTTATTTCAAGAAGCAGTTATTTAAGAAATACATTTAAGAGAATCACACTCAACCACAAGAGGGCGCTTTCTTCCTAGCTACAGAAGAAGGAGGTTCTGAACTACCTGAGTATAATTTACCAATTTGATTTCATTCCTCCCCCTTTTTGGAGGGGATGGGGTATTTGTAGGTTTCATCTAATACAATTAAGCCAACAGTGTGACCAAGCTGGTAACAGGTTGGAAATCGTGATTTAAACGTGGATAAAAGGCAAATGTTTAAATTAAACTTCAATAACGAACTACAGACAATGCTGCATTGCACTCATTTCCTTCCCTTCTAGTCGTACAAGAGATTATACGAAGTTATTCATTTAGGATAAAGTTCATCAAGATCATATGAATTATTACGACAAATGGGACATGTTATAAGCACTTGGTCTCTGCTTCTCTGCTCAATTTCCAGCCCTCGGAACAAAGTCTGCCATAACTGGCACTCGATAAATATTTATTGAATGAACGAGATAATGAATGAATGGGTGACATCAACATTTCTTAAATTTCACCTGCCTTGGAGACCAGGTCAAAGTATTTCTTTTCATCCATACTACAAATGAAAAAAACATCACATTCATTTCACTGAGCAGTATCTCTCAAACAAGTTCATAGAGATGTTCTATGATATTAAGTATAATTCCTTTGGCCAAGAATCCTTTAATACCGACTGACACCTCTCTCATTGTGTTATCTTTAGTTTTCCTACTTTAAGTTTTTCCATCAATGCATCCCTTAATAAACCACAAGCACAGAACATTTCATTAGGGGAAACCGGATCCTTCTCCTATCTCGTATTTCAAGTGGTTTGCCATCAGGATGATGTCTGGAGCAACAATAAAACTGGCCCTATTTCTCCCACACTCAGTTGCAAAAACTCTATTTCACTCTAAGCTCAGTCACAACAAAAATCAGGCATGGAAAGGCAATCTCTGACAGATCTTTCTTGGGGATGGGCTGAAGGGGTGAAGGATGAGCTGCCGCAGACACAAGCCCCGTCATCCCGAAGACACCTGCAGTTTATAAGCCACTGGCGCATTTTCATAGCAACGTGCTCTAAAAGAAACCGGATCACCAAACGATAAACTCAACTCGAGAAGTCTTCCTCTGCCATTTTTTGGCGAACAAGCTACTGTCAAAACAAAGACGTTATGTTTAGTCGGCTCTAGGCAGCCCAGAAACTTTAAATAGAATGCTAAAACACATCGTACTTGAGCGACAAGGGAACTAACTCTCACCATCACTCACTCGCACACCTAAAAATGATTCCATCTAACTAAGGACTATACTAGATGCTGGAAATTACACAAAACAGGACACATTCCCTGCCCTCTGAGACTGCACAGCCTGGTGGATCAGAAAGACAAACGGATAATTACAAAAAAGAGGAGTCTGTCAGGGACAAGTACATGGTGTTACGGGAACACCGGGGTGGAGACCTGATTAGCCTTGGGTGGTTAATAATAACTATAAAATCAATGTGATAAAACAGCTGAAAAGTTAGGAGCAGGAGTTAACCATTAAAATATGGGTTGAAAGGCATATTTCCCAGGCAGAAAGAATAGCCTGTTAAAAGGCCTGGAGACACCATAGCTTAGCAAATTCAAGAAGTAAGAGAGGGTTCAGTATGGTTGAAACCAAGCATGGAGGTTAACAGAGGTAAGGAAGTAAGCACGGGCAAATCATTAAAAAGATTTCAGTCCTGATCCTTAGAGAGCCATCCCTGCAATGGCCTGCAAGTCTACAGGTTGCACGCATCCTCCCTTCCCATCCCTACATTTTCTAGAACCTTCTAAAATTTCCTTGTGGTCACACTAGAAATCTTAAAAAGTCATTACTTCAGGTCACATAAGGCTTTTTAGGTGGGGGGGGCGGTAATTAACACACACTGTTACTCAACTATACTCAAGTAAACTCAATAAAACCAATCATGAGGCCGGGCGCAGTGGCTCACGCCTGTAATTCTAGCTCTCTGGGAGGCCGAGGCAGGGGGATTGTTTGAGCTCAGGAGTTCGAGACCAGCCTGAGCAAGAGCAAGACCCCGTCTCTACTAAAATTAGAAAGAAATTAATTAGACAACTGAAAATATATAGAAAAAATTAGCCGGGCATGGTGGCGCATGCCTGTAGTCCCAGCTACTCGGGAGGCTGAGGCAGGAGGATTGCTTGAGCCCAGGAATTTGAGGTTGCTGTGAGCTAGGCTGATGCCACGGCACTCTAGCCCGGGCAACACAGTGAGATTCTGTCTCAAAAAAAAAAAAAAAAACCAATCATGAGAATTCTCCAAAAGTTCATTTGGGAGGACTAGCAAGTTACACGTATATAAAAAGTGCTTTAAGGTTTTAGAAAAGGTTTTCAAATGCAGTTTGTCCTGGGAATACAACCATCAGATGAGGTGGGTGTTCTCTTCCCAATCTTTCAAATAATATTACCAAGGTTCAGAAAGGAGAACAGACTAGCAAAGGTCATAAACTCAGTAACAGGACCTGGACTCGAACTCTGGTCTGTCTTAATCTAAATACTGTTTACTTACCACCCTCACAGTTGCTTGCCTCTGGAAGCAAACTGCTAGTACGTATGTAAGTTACAACCATTTTCCCCCATGCATTTTAGATGATTCATCTTGAGCTATTCTAGGGAAGTGCTTTTGCAGTTTGCTCTGCCCAAGTTCACTCCCAATTAAGCCCTACCACCAGCTGTGTTGCAGAAGTCCATGGACCGCTAAGACAGATTTCCAAATCTGGCTTGCACTCAAACCCTCTACTGCAATGAAATCAACTCTACCAGTAGCTCTCCCTAAATTACTTCCAGTTTGCATTGTTCTTTGGATTGCGACCCACACCAAACTAAGGTGGCTCAGAAAATAAAGTAGTGTTCAAAGAAATGAAGCATCCTCAAAGGGAAATAATTTTAGCCTGATATTAGCCATAAATCAATAGCTATATGGGGGAGGGGGATTGCTCAGCAAGAATAAAAGGAAAATTTAGAGAAGTTTATTTATTCCCAAAGCACCAAACTCAAACCACCACCAAAAAATTAAAAATAAATAATGACTCAAATGTCCTGTCAGTGGGGTAGGAAGAAGAGCAATAGGTCCAGTAGAAAGGTAGCACCAGTCATGTGGAATTCTTCCCTCCCTGTCACTGTCTAAGGACACTTAACATTCCTCAGTCAAGAGCTCCCACAGGATGTAACAAAAGCCCTTGAAAATCTCAGCGAGGTGGCCAAGAGATTGGCACCAATCCTGGAATTCCGTGCTACATTCTACATTCTTGAGATGCAGAATATTTTGCTTGGCTATAAAGGCCCTTCAGTTCTGAAAACTACTGAGTATCATTTAATCCTTCAGCCAATCCAGGGAGATTTAAGTGAAAGTAAGTCCCATTTTACACTTGAGGCAGATGATTATCAGAGAGGTTAGGTAAGATAAAGTCAACCAGTCAGTCTAAGGAAAATTCAGAAATAAAACCCAAGTGAAGGCTGGGCGAGGCGGCTCACACCTGTAATCCTAGTGCTCTGGGAGGCTGAGTCCAGAGAATCACGTGAGCTCAGGAGTTCAAGACCAGCCTGAGCAAAAGTGAGACCCCATCTCTACCAAAAATAGAAAAAATTAGCCGGATGTGGTGGTGTGCCCCTGTAGTCTCAGCTACTCAGGAGGCTGAAGCAGGAGGATCGCTTGAGCCCAGGAGTTAGAGATTGCAGTGAGCTGTGATGATGCCACTGCACTGTAGCTGTAGCAAGACTCTGCATCCCTCCTCCAAAACACCAAAAAACCCAAGTCTCTGAGCCCAAACTTATTGAGCCTCTTCTGTCATTTTGAATAAAAGCTGCTTCCGCTCTCTTAATTCCAGCAGTTCACATAATTGGGGAGCTCTCCACTCTCTCAGGCCTCTACAGAAAACCTTTTTCTTAGATGACCTCAAAAAGTACTCTCTGGGGCCCATTAAACATTAAGCAATAGAACCAAACACCTCAAGAGTCTGATCTTCCCAGTGATTTCCTCCCAGAATCCAACTGCTGTAATCAATGGCCCAAAATTGATGAGGACGATGTGGGATTTATGGAGGACTTTCCAAATAAAAACAGAACAAAAACTAAGTTTGTTTTTCAAAAGTCCTTGAACAATGTGTGATCTCAATAATTTGGACAAATTTTCCTGTCTTTGTTCTGTTTTCCACAAAAAGGAAGCATCCTATACACAAACAAGAATCTCAAAGTCCGATAGATAAAGTTCTTGCCCAGAGTGCTCAGAACAAGAAACATTATAATCATAATCATGCAATCAACATATTGTATGTCTTTTATTTAAAAATTTGCAGACCTAATGATGATCCAAAGATTTTCTTCTTAAATAGCAAACAAGTATTCAGGGAGAAAACTAGTTCTATACTTTCTTAAGTAAGAGCCTAAGCAAGCTTATGCTTATCCCAATTTCACCAAACAAAGCTAACAATTAAAAAGCAAGATGCAATATTCAAAATTAAGAACAACTCTAAGACCACTGGATCATAATAAGAAAAAGAGGTAAACAAAAGATAAATGCTTTGTTTGACCTTTTGATCTCATTGCCTTCTTAATTCCAGCAGGTCACATAATTGGGGAGAAAAGAACAAAAAGGACATGGAAGTCCATTGAGGCCTCCTTGGAAAATATTTGTGCAGCAAAGCTCTGCCTAAATTAATCTTTTATTAACCCAGACATACAAGTTTTTAATCCAACCTCTTTGAAGTCTAGTTAGGGTCCTTCTTTTGACTAAAAGCCAAATTGGGTGGCTATTTTAAGGGTTAACGCTCTTGAATGGTAAGGAAGAAGACAAAAAGACAGCCTTTTTTTCCCACAACCCCACAGAGTTAGATCTTGATAAGATATTAAAATAGCATTTTATTAGTCCTGTGAAGCTGGCTATAGAATTAAAAAAAAAGTTAAGCGTAAACTAAGACAGTGAGAAAAGGATAGCCTGGACCCAAAGTACCATAACATTTCAACTAACGACTTCAACCTCGTAGGAAAACATGGTTTCACCTTTCAGTTCTACAGTAGCAAGACACTGGTACAATAAAGAATGTTCAAATCAACATGTTTTATACATATGATCCTTTTATAACAGACACTCCTTTGCAGTGCTTGCTGTCTAGGCCTCCATTAATGTCAACTTGTCCTCACTCCAAGCCCCTGATGACTGCTGCAGACCCAGCCTCCACGGGAGGAACATGTGCTCTCCCCCCGGCCAGGCCATCAGACAATACAGACACAAATTCTAGAGTCGGCCCTCCCTATCTGCAGGTTCCGTATCCAAGGATTCAATCAACTACAGATCGAGAATATTCAGAAAAAAAATTAAAATACAAATTTTAAAAACAGTATAACTATTTACACAGCATATACGTTATACTACATATTGATGGTCATCTAGATGATTTAAAGTATACAGGAGGATGTGCACAGGTTATATGCAAGTACTACACCATCTCATATCAGACTTAAGCATCTGTGGATTTGGGTACCTGTGGATACCGAGGGACAGCTGTATGTGGTTGCAGGGCTGTTGTTGAAATGTCCCAGGGCTGCAATGACCATTTCTCTACCGTGTGGATATGAACACAGAGAAAGCTGGTTTGCAGGGGGAAAAAATGGAGTAGATACAATAGGAGATGAAAGAAAAATCAAAGAAATCAAGGAAAGACAAAGTGGAACTCCGGTTCCTGAATTTCTGAAACCAGCTCAAGTTCCCCATCCTGAGGCTCAGATCTCTCTCTTGCTTTTAGGTTCTAGGAGCTTGAGTCTTTGTGTCCTTCAGTAAATTTCCGTTAGGGCTTCAGTTAGTTTGAATAGGTTCCTCTACTCGTTAAAACACCCTTTGGTCTGATACTTCCACACTGATGTAGAATTCTACCTCGAGGTACAATTTTCTCAAGAAACTGGTTAAATAAATATGCTAATACATACATGTATACAAGTATGCTCACTGAGGTGTTACAGTAACAAAAATTGGAGAAAAACATAATGACAAGCTATGTGGGACAGGTTAAGCAAATTATGATTCATATATTCTGATAGTGTCCAATAGCTATTTATTTATTTATTTACCATCTCTTAGGGACACTTTGCAGGCACTGGGCTCAGCTGTGAACAAAATGAGGTCTCAGCCCCCATGGAGCCCACAGCCTAGTGAAAGAATGACAGACGGCAATTTAAAAGTGCACTGCTGAAAAAATATTGACATTAGAAAATATTTAAGGTACATTAAGTGGAAGAAGGTCACAAATGAGAATTTCTCTCATGTGGGTATACTGTTAGATATTTTAAACACAGAAGGGAGAGTGGGAAGGAGGAGTCATAACAAAAGGAGAGAAGAGAGGGGAAGAGAGGGTCTCCAGGAATAAAAGCAACACCACATGCTTACTATCCTCCAGCCCAAATGTAGTTAACAATGAGGTAGACGTTCTTATTGGTAGCCTATGGGCTGTGTTTACTCTCTTTTCTGTGCTTTTCCACTTGCCAAATTTTCTACATTGAAGATATATTATTTTCACAGTAGGAAAACAGTTCAAATACACAGATGTATGTTCCTACTGTTTCTTTAAGGCTTCCGTCAATAGGACAGATTGGGCAGGGACCACAGGCCACACAACTGCCTATGGGTACCTTTTCAAAACAGAGTTCTTAGCCCCATCTGAATCCTTTTAGGGGAGTCCCTCGTTATCTGAGGGGAATATGTCCCAACCTTCCCAGTGAATGCCTGAAACTGCAGATCGTACAGAAACCTCATATAAACTATGTCTTTTCCTGCACGTACATAATGATGAAAAAGTTTAATTTATAAATTAGGCACAGTAAGACATTAACAACAGCTAACAATAAAATAGAACAATTACAACAAAATACAATGCAATAAAAGTAAAACATGGGAGTTTGGGATTTTATTACATTACTCAGAATGGCACGTGACTTAAAACATATGAATTGTTTATTTCTAGAATTTTCCATGGAATACCTTCGGACCACGGTTGACGTGTGTAACTGATCCCGTGGAAAGCAAAACCGAGGATCAGGGAGGAGTCCTGTAAATCAGAACCTCTAAGGTGAGGCCCTGGCTTTGCAATTTTAAGTGTCTCAGTGAGTCTTAAGCACAGCAGAGTAGCAAAATGATTGCATTTGAGTCTGAAAGATTGGTTATTTATGAGGCTACATTCTGACCCTAAAGATTTGTTTTGGTAATCAGCTAAGTTGTGTATGTTTCTTTTCTTGCTAAAAAGTCCTTGGAAAACTGTCTCTGGGGAAGCCACGCTTAGGAAGACAAGGCCACAGGAAGGCACCGAGGGGACTCCAGGTGGCCACTGCTGACAGGACTTCATCACATTTAATCAGGTGTGCACCACGCAGGCACTTGAGGCTTAGCTGAGGGGAAGCAGCTAGTTTATCTAGAAAGGATGGAATATGAAATGCATCTACCTGTGACCACCTTTATAAAATTATTCAGGCCCTGGCAAAAGATAAAATGACTGATATATAAATTGGTCAACTACAGACAATGGTAGCTAGTGAAATAAACTCTCAACCACAGAGGCTGGGGTAATTAAATCAATTACTTACCATTGTGAATGCCAGAAACTCAGAATGCTAAAGGTGGAGAGGAACTTAGAAATCATCCAAACCCCTGCCTTTGACTACAAGAAAAGCAATATTACCGAGGCATGGAGCTGCAAGCTTCACTGTTCAAAGTACTGACCAGCAGTGAAAAGACACCATGTATTCATAAGTCAATGAATTAGAATAACCATTGAATCTACTTTAAGAGTTTAGCCTAAAAATGTGTGATGAGATAATGAGGGAAGTAGCTGACAAAATATCTGATCAACTGCTGGTCTGGGTGAAGCAGCTGGAGGCCTTTGCCTGGCAGCACTGCACTCCCAGGGCAGGCTGTCCCCTGGTCCCTCCCTTCGGTCTGCCTCCTCTAAACCCTGAAGGAGAATCCAGTTGAGGAAAAGATAAAGAAAATATATTAATGGTGGGGCAAAGGCAATATATGTAACCTAAACATTTGTACCCCCATGATATGCTAAAATGAAAAAAAAAAAGAAAATATATTAATGGATGTATCCCTGCACCAACACTACACAGATAAAAACAATTCCATTTTCTGCTACTTGACGCTGGTCCTCTGTAGACAGACATGCTGCTGAAAGTTTCCGTTGTCTGAGAAGTTGTCCGACCTTCTCCTCAACTGATGACCCACCACCGTGAGCCTGCTAACTCCTCCTCAAACCATTCCCTTCCTTTCTCCTAATCAAGGGGTCGGCAAATGTCCACAACACCTGAGATTTACTGCACTTCCTCCATTCAAAGCATGACTTGGGTCCCAATCCTTCCCTTCCTGGACCACACTCTAAGTCTAGAAGATACCAATAACAGTAAAAGGACAAGAACCACGGCCAGAATCCATATCCATGAGAATCCAGATCCAGAATGGCCAAAATGCCATACCTAAATGGCAAAACTGATAAATTGCACCTGACCAAAATGCATAATTTTTGCTCTGTGGTTAGAGGGTACAAATACAAGCTACAGACTGGGAGGAAGCATGTGTAAGCCACATGCCCAACAAAAGACTAGGGTCTAGAATATAAAAATAGACTCTCAAAACTCAACGCTACCTTTTCCTTGGCTGCTCTTAGGCATTTGGCTCTTCTGAGGAAGCTCAGGCCATGTTGGGGTGTGGCCCTCTCTTCATCTGGGGACGAAGGCTGGGCTGGTGGCCACATCCCCAGCACTCTCCCACACCACAGTCTGCATCTCCGAGCTCACCTGCATCCACTTGGCCCTCGCCCTGCATGACGGTGAGGTGACAGTCACAGGGATAAAAATCAATGCCTTCCTTAAAGCAGCCAGTGTCAATGGTGAGCCTTTCTGGCCTGGCCTGGTCAGAAAAGCCCTACCCAACGCTGACGTCAGAGATGGAGAAGATACTAGTGATTGCAGGGGGTCTGTAAGGTGTTACCATTGGTGGAGACTGTGTAAAGGATACGTGGGATGTCTCTGTAGTATTTCTTACAACTGCTTGCAAATACGCAATTATTTTCAAAATAAAATGATTAACTTAACAAGAAGGCTGCTGTATTAGTCAGGGTTCTCCAAAGAGACAGAATCATAAGATGTGTATGCATATACAGAAAGATGGATTTATTTTAAGGATTAGCTCACAGGACTACGGGAGTGGCAAGTCCAAAACTACAGGGTTGGTGGCAGGCTGGAGCCCCAGGGAGGAGGTGATGTTGCAGCTCAAGTCCAAAGGCACTCTGGAGGCACAATACCCTCTTCCTCTGGAGCTCTCAGTCTCTCTTCTTTTAAGGCCTTCAACTGATTAGATGTGGCCCGTCCACACTGTGAAAAGTAATCTGCTTTCCTCTAAGTCTACTGATGTATAGGCTCATCTCATCTAAAAAATACCTTCATGGCAACATTCAGACTATGATTTGACCAAGTATCTGGGTACCATACTATGGCCTAGCCAAGTAAACACTCAAAATTAACCATCGCACCTGCTCCATCAGCCCTTATCTACTGGCCTTTTGGTCACTAGACTGAAAATACGGGGGGAGAGGGGAACAGCGGCTCCCAGAAGAGCTGGTCTCTGACCTCAGCTATATCTATGTGGGGCAAGTGAGCGATTAATAAGCTTTGCCATGAAATACTATTAAGAGTAGTTTTATTCATTCACTTTAAATCTTTTAAAATGTCTAAATCTTCTGAATAATAGTTATGGTGATTCTAATGTTCTGATCAAGGCATTGGCATATTTTATCTATAACAAAGTGCCATGAAGTAAATATTGCTAGCCTTGCAGACTATATACTCTCTACTCTAACCTCTCAATTCTGCAGTTGTAGTGGGAAAGTACACTGGGACTACACACAGCAGATGGGAATGGCTGAGTTCTATTAAACTTTATCATAAAAACAGGCTGTGGGTCAGACTGGCCTGAGGGCTATGGTTTGAGGGTCGCTCCTCTAACTGCAACCAACAAAACTTCAGGTATTTGTTTATTCTTCCTTCTTTCTTTCAAGAGCATGATCTTGGATTAAAAGTAATGATAGGCTGGGCGCAGTGGCTCACGCCTGTGATCCTAGCACTCTGGGAGGCCGAGGCAGGCGGATTGTTTGAGCTCAGGAGTTCGAAACCAGCCTGAGCAAGAGCGAGACCCTGTCTTTACTAAAAATAGAAAGAAATTAATCAGACAACTAAAAATATATGGAAAAAATTAGCCAGGCATGGTGGCACATGCCTGTAGTCCCAGCTACTCGGGAGGCTGAGGCAGAAGGATCGCTTGAGCCCAGGAGTTTGAGGTTGCTGTGAGCTAGGCTGATGCCACGGCACTCACTCTAGCTCGGGCAAAAGAGTGAGACTCTCTCAAAAAAAAAAAAAAGTAATGATAGCATTTCCAATTTTTTTTTAACAGCCCTTTCTATTCATCCAGAAAACCTTAGCTATTCCTCACGAGTTGTGATTATTTATTACACATTGAAGCTAAAGTGATTACTTGCTGGTAATTTTTGAACTTTGAATTTTTGAAAAAAAAACTGAAACCCCAGTCTCTGAGATACAAGCCATCACCCAGCCTCAATGGTCTCTTACATTTCCAAAAGCAAGAGTGGAGACAGGTAAACACTGCAGCCCAGAAAACATTAAGGAAGCATCTGAGGAAGCTTTAACAGGGACAAGGCACCTATGGAGAGTCCACAACTAACAACATTACTCCAGAAAAGCTTTTTCATTACCCTGATGTATGTATGGCAACTGCTGCTTCTGATTAAACATTTAAAATGAAAACAAAGAAAACAGAAACCCAGTTTTCCTACTGTCCAGTATGCAAGGAAGTTTTGTCATGACCACACTCTATGGCCAGTGCACCCTTGGATTTGACTACACTGCAGTGTTAATGGGCATTATAGCTATGGAGTCACAGCCCTTGAAAGGAACGTATCTTGCCTCAATTCAGCTTTAAAGAATGTCACACCTCCACCTCCATTCCATGCCCTTCCTCCTGATAGGCAACGCAAGCCGCAAGCAGTCAGAACTCATGGGGCAGGCATCATTCTGAAACGCACATCAAAGTCACTCTGAAGTTCCAAGGGAAGACTTCAGTGGTAGGACTCAGGTCAGGATGGGTGCAGAGCTGCTGCACTTCTTGCCGCTTTACCATGACTTTGGAAAGATGCCTTGGGTTTCTTTAAACTCTGTAGACTCACGCTGACTGCAGTCAAAATAAATATTCCCAGGATCTAAGGCAACCTGCATTGTAATCTGAGATTTCCTTTAATTAAAAGAATTTCTAGAAATACTACAGCTACAAAAGTCTCCCCCATTATCCCTGGTCTCACTTTCTGCAGTTTTACTTACCTGCAGTCAACCATGGCCCGAAAATATTAAAAGGAAAATTCCAGAAATAAATAATTCATAAGTTTTAAAAGCACACACTGTTCTGACTTAGCATGATGAAATCTCTCACCATCTCACTCTGTCCTGCCTGGGACAGGAATCCTCCCTTTATCTAGCATATCTACCCCACATACACAACCCCATGAGTCTCCTAGCAGCCATCGTGGTAATCAGATCAGCGGTCACGGTCGCAGTGCTGTGCTCAAGAAATCCGTATTTTACTTAAGAATGACCCCAAAGTGCAAGAGTAATGATGCTGGCAATTTGGATGTGCCAAGGAGAAGCCTAAAGTGCTTCTTTTAAGTGAAAAGGTGAAAGTTCTCAACTTAATAAGGAAAGAAAAAAAATCATAGGCCGAGGTTGCTAAGATCTACAGTAAGAATGACTCTTCTATCCGTGAAACAATGGAGAAAGAAAAAGAAATTGTGTTAGTTTTGCTGTCGCACCTCACACTGCAAAAGTTACGGCCACAGTGCACGATAAGGGCTTAGTTAAGAGGGAAAAGGCATTAAATTTGTTCATGGAAGACACAAACAGAAACATGTTCCAACTGATGGCAACAGTTGTTCCAGAAAGCACAGAGCCTATACGAAGACTTTAGCAAGGGATCCCCTGAAAGGAGTGAAACCAACCCATTCACTGCAAGTAAAGGACGGTTACACAGATTCAAGAATAAGCTTGGACTGGAAAACAGAAAAACTACTACTAGAGAGGCTGCCTCTGCTAATGAAGCTGCCGTGGCCACATTTCCAGCAGAGTGGAAGAAATTGTTGATCTCTTACTGTGCCTGATTTCCAAATTAAGTGATATAGGAAAAAAACAAAGTATACATACGGTTTGGTACTATCCCGGGTTTCAGGTATCCCCTGGGGGTCTTGGAATGTATCCCCTGCAGATAAGGGGGGACGGCTGTATATTAAAAGGGTAGTTCACAAGTCGGTTAATTGTAGTTTTAAAAAGATATGAAAACCCATATTGATATATTTTTTAAAAGTATTTCTTTTGACCAGTGTTTGCAAAATTTTTGAAAACTCTATATTGTTTACATTTAAATGTTCTTCAGCTGAAAAATGTCTGGTAGGTGAAAAAAAACGAGTGAGCATATTATTTGAACACACAGCTAACATAGTGTTTAAAACTAAATTCATACTATGTTTCCCAATTTTTCAGGCATCCTGTGGATTTAGACTACCTAATACCAGATAGGTACTATAATTTTCTACATTTTATAGATAAAGAAACTGAGGCTCAGGAATGTTAAATGCCCTATTTAAGGTCAGTTAGCAAGAGGCTAAGTTCATTCCTGCTGCTATAACAAAATACCTTAGACAAGGTAATTTACAAATAACAGAAGTTTATTTCTCTCAGTTCCAGTGGCAGGGAAGTCCAAGATCAAGGCACCAGCAGATTCAGTTTCTAGCAGGAGCCTGATCTCTGCTTCCAAGATGGTGCCTTCTTCCGCATCTTCACATGAAGGAAAGGCAAAAGGGGACAGGGTGCTAATTCCATTCATGAGAGCCCTGCCCTCATAGCTTAATCACCACCTAAAGGCCCACCTCTTCATACTATCACATTGGCCATTAAGTTTCAACACAGTATTTTCTGTTGGGGAGGACACATTCATACCATAGCAGAAGCTGATCAGGGGTTCACAACTAGGTCTAACTTACAAGGTTGTAATTTTAACCAAAAAGGCTATATATGCTGCCATCTCCCACACAGGGAATTATGTGAGTGCTCTGTGAAGCCAGCACCAGGCTATTCCAAACAGAGTAAATGTAGAACACGGTAGCTAAAAGACATATCAGATATTGTCTGGTAGTGGCTGAAGCAGGCTACCACTGGACTGGGAACTTTCACGTGGTTCCTATAAATATATGCTTTACATACAACCTTGACGATCCTCACAGCAATCTCTCAAGATGGATATCAGTATCCCCACGTTACAGATAAGAAAACAGAGAGAGACTGAATAAATGATTCAAGGTCACATAGCTAACCTTCCTGATGGAGCCATGATTTAAAATGAGATTGGTCTGACTGCTAAGCTGAAATTGCTTAGAGTACAATGATTTTATAGGTCAAGGGACAATGATAATGTAAACAGCCACTATGCTATCAGCAGTAACTGACACAGGCTATGTACCCTTGGGACCCAATGTGTGGTGAGACCTTCCTAAGACCAACAGAACTCCAGCCTCATGCTCCATCTACCTCACAAATTGGGGACCATTCTACTCTCCTGTCACTTAAGATGACATGTTCTGGACTCACTCAAGACCTATGTAGGTCTCAGCTTTTTATATCTCTTTTTAAGTGGAATCAGATTTTTCAAAATGCATTACTTTCTTACAAGAACATTAATTAACTTCACAGCTAAAGCTCGGCCAGGACATCTGAGGTATAGCAATGACGCGTCTCATGGATAATCTAAATGGGAAAGGAAAGAAGGGGAGATTCATGCTGGGAAAATAAGAGCAATACTCAGGGTGGGAATAATCTAAAATACAGATATTTAATCAGAGAGAAATATTTGGATATGGGGAATTGCAAGGGAGAACTGAGCCCATGATCGCAGTGCAGGGGCCCATGGGCAGGTCATTAAGAAATGCATTTACACTGAAATACTATGCTACACATACATATCCCAGAGCAGTGTAAAAATACTGTTTGAGGTTTCACACAGCACTCCCCTTATGGACAGTGATGATATGCTCTAATAGCTGGGATAATTGACCACACTGGGACCCTCAGCCTGTTTCCAGACACTTCGGCAGGTCAAAGATAGAAGATAAATTTAAGGTCGTTAAGATGCAGTAACAATTGTCACCTTTCCAAAGGGAGGTTCAATAAGTAGGTGAGAGAGTTTTATGTAAACCCTTACCGGGATCACAGAAATCCAATTCTCAGGTGTCATCCATTTTAAGTTCCCTTGCAATATGGAAAAAACACAGCTTATGCAAGTCAAAATTCAAGGCAGTAAAGGTGAGAGAGAAGAGATGTCAATGGGGTGGGAAAGAACAACTTAAGTTACGGGTCTTTCAGAAATTGTTTCTGTTCAGTCCCACCATCCTGCAGAAATCCTGAACGACCAAAACACTTTCAGCTGTGATAGGAAAATACCAACTCAAACTGAGGCTGGGGAGCTGGCATTTGCAGGCCTAGTCACTCGCCCAGCACTGGAGCCCTGAAGCCAAGGCGAGGCCACAGGCCATGGAGAGGGTCTGCTATTCACTTTCCAAAATAAGGAGGAGTGGATGTTATGCAGATTAAATGGAGATAGTGAGAATTCAGTTTTGTCATGTGCACACCATAGTGAATATTGCACAGTTCCCCTCCCTAGAAGAGCTCTCAGTCTTCAAAACCCACCTGTGCTCCCTCCTCTGCTGCTGCGTACACATCTTCAATCTCTCTCTCCCTCTCTCTCACCCTTCTCTCTCATTTTCCTTCATTTCAGTATCTTACAATTTCAATATGGCAAAAACATGAGCCAGTACACATTTATTCATTAAAAGGTACTACACCAACATCATCCTTGCCTATAATGCCAGATGTTAGGTAAAGCTATTTTAACTCAAAGGAAGCATGCTAATGGTGGATTTTTAGATACTGTGGCACTTTTGGGGAAATCAGGGGTAACTTTCTTCCCAATGGCCTTCAAATCATGCCACAGAGACAGACTTGCCTCTGAAGTCTAGCCAGCAGGAAGCCTCTCTCTCCTATCCAATCTCCATCCCGTACACCTAAAAGGCCAATTAGTATGGCAGTAATGTCTCTACCCAGAAAAGTAATTCAGTACTTCCAAAAGGTTATTTTCAAGACAGACTGTTAAATGAAACATGAGTAATTCCATTACAGTGTTGATTAGGAACACAAGTCAGAAACTGCTCCAGACAAGAAACTAGTAACCACCGCAACAAATGGAAAATGAGCTCCAACTTGGCTCCCTGGAGAGAATAGAATGAACTGATGGGTATTTTTCTTCTCTAATTTCCAAGGATCCAGTAAAGGTTTCACCTCTATCACTGATGTTAGAAAGTCTGTCTCCAGGGAAGAAGATGGCAGCCCTGTTGGAGCTCTTGCATTTCTGCAATCAGCCAAGAAAGGAAAGTCCAACCTCCACATATGGCAAGGCGCAGACTCCCTCCCCAGGTCCACTGACTCTCAACTCCAGCAACCTATTTATGTCCTTCACGGCACCTACACCTTGTAATTGTGTTTGTTTTGTTATTAGTCCTCCATAAAACTGTATGTTTCAAGAGGGCTTCAGGCAGTATCTTCATTACCTTGCAAGTATATGGTATATAGTAGGCACTTAACACATATTTGTTGGGATAATTAAGGCACCAGTTTTAAACAAGGGGTTGATAAATTATTGAATGAATGATTACACATGGACAAAGGAAAGCAAGCTTTTCTTCTCAATGGGGTATCAAATTTTAAGTTCTGGAAACTAAATGTAGAAATTGTTCTACAATATCAAAGCATGTATGTAGGAAAGCAAAATGTTACCACATGGGCTTCATATTTTTCCCTAGGCAATTTCATAGAATAATCTTTGCATCTTGGCTCTTCAACATTTGAACACTATCTATTGTTGTGGTAACGTTTTCCTCAGTCTTATAGTTCAGCTCCTATTGATGGGGGCAATGAATGAAGACTACGTTCACTAACATTTCCTGTTAAGAAGCGAGGAGATTAGTGTCTAAAACTTGGGTTGCTTTTTTCTTATTGTATTAGACATCTTTTGGATTGTCTGTCAAGCCCAGAAGCCAACTCTCTTCCTGGGAAGCTTCCCACCAGATTTCCACGGGGAGTCCCAGGCAGCCATATTTGGACTGGGGATCCAAGCTGTCCTCACTGGCCAAGAGCGGTCACGTGACCCACGCTTGGCAAAGCAGCAACTCTTTCCAGGGAATGTGGAGCTATGACCGAGAGCCAGCCAGTCAATCTCTGTGGGTGGCTGGAACTGTAGAAGGAGCTGAGGGTTATTCATGTTTTCTTCCACATGAAAGCTGGGCTGCAGAGAAAAAGAGAATGTAGCAAAAGCAAAAAAGCAGAGCCAAGTGGGAGACAGGAAGTCCTGATAATCTTTCAGATCCAGATTCCATGTCATTTTCAAGTACCAGCTCATTCCTGCCCGAGTGGCATGAGCTAATCCTGTATCTTTATTATAAAGAATCCCTCTTTTCTTCTTTGACTTAAGCTAGCCATTGCCAGCTAGTTCACTGATTATGTGTATTCTAATTTCCTGAGAATCTGAAAGCCCTTCGTGTATTTATATACACATGCACGTACACACACGGCTATAACGCAAAACTATTTCTTTTTGTGCAAACTCCCACAGAAGCTCTGGAGGAAGAGAGGTAATCTCATGATCTCTGAATTAATGCAGCCTGGAACTCTTCTGTGTCTTTCTGTAACTCAAAGCCAAGCTATCTAAATAACTTTCAGGAAACATTTTTTTTCCTAGATACTAAACATATGATAAATATCAATAAATTTCTTAAATGTAAGGAGAGAAGAATAATTTACCACCAAGCTGGCTATTCTTACCACATTCCTGACTCAGTACACATGCGATATAAAAGCTGGCATAAAGTAGAGTGTTCTAAAAATGTTAACTGTTGTTATCATTTACCTGCTCCTAACCCAGTAACCCCAACAGGGCTGGTGTGGTAGGGCACACATTGCTGTGACCCTAAGTCCATAAGAACATCTCCAAGCAAGGACTGAATAAAATTATGGGAGCTAGCAATGACATTTGGCATTCTATTAATCCATTCCAAAGAAATGCTAGCCCACATAAAATTAATCATAGACACTGACTAGTTAAAATTGGTTTACATTTTTTAAAAGAAAAAAAAGTCAATTTATTTATTAAAGAAGAGCAATACGAAAATACATAGTCACAACAGCATTCAAGGAAATGAAAGCATCTTCATTCTTCTGCAAGAATCCAGAAGGAGAGGTCAGTGTGGCATCTGCATATATATAATGGAACTGCCTTCCAAAACTATCTTCTTTTTTCCACCAAACCTCACACCTCCATTCTCCCCAGCTTGCTCATGGATGTAACATGGGCTAGGGTGGGACCTGTAACACCTGAGGCTCTTTTTATTGTTCACTACTCACCTGGCTACTCCAAGAAATCCTACAGCATGGCATAAGCACTCTCAAGGAAAAGCTGATGGAAGCCAATTTAGGGCAAAAGGAGGAAAACAAGGAAACAGGAAGGTGGTGAGATTTATGAAAAAATGACCACTAACAATCAAACAAACCAAATGGACACAATGAGAGTCTATTTGGGGCCTATCGAATTAGCAGCTATTAGGAAAAAATATATCCCACATAGCGATGTTGGGAATATAGAAAAAGAGCAGTATGAGAGTTGACGGGTGGGTGGGAAACTTGCTTCGACTTTTCTGGAGGGAGTTTTGGCAGTGCACGTGTCTATAAAATATGCATCCTCTTTGACCCAGCCACTTTACTTCCAGAAATTTATCCTACAGGAATAATGAGAAACACAGATGTTCAGAACTCTGAAGGCCATAAAATGGTATTTACGATAGGGAGAAAATGGCAACAATCTAATGGCACCACAATAGTGCAGTGGTTCCCTGAAATATAGCACATATAATTAAGTCCACGGCTCTTCAAACTTTGTTCTGAAAAACTCAAGGAGTTGCTGGGATGTATCTAAAGGTACCCAGCAGGAGTAACCAAAAAATTCCAGCATGTGGGTCTCTTCCCCATTCAAGTCTGACTGAACTAAGCTGAATCTGCATTATATATTAGCCATCTCCCTAAAATTATGTGTAATGATTCAGAAACAAAAAATGGTTCGATACCAAAGACTATTACACAGCTGTTATAAATCATGTTATATAAAAATATAAACAGACTAAAAAGAGTGTATATCTTTCCAGTATCTAATAGCTTTCAGTGGAGGATGGGTCTTTAGTACAAACTAGTTAATGATATAGATTTCCCTGCCAGACACCAGAATTTTCATCTCTAATAAATTCTTAATAATAGTGTATCCTTCTTTTATATTCATCTGCATCAGGCAATAATGATAAAAATCTCACTCTTAAGGTGGCAGTAAAAATTAATTGAGACAATGCATGCAATAGTGGTTTACCAGACAGTTACACCATACTCCATAATAGAAGTTCTTTTGATATATATCAACCTAAGGCTTAAAATCTCACATTTACCAGTATTTATCCCTCGCCTCTCATTCATGTAGCACTTGAAATGATCATCAGCTCAGACCTCCCGGAAGGTACCCAAGGAAGTCTTTTATAGAGTCGAAAATTATTTCTCTTGTCCAAAGGACTCCCATCTTTGAACCGTGCAATTTGAGTGTTTTGTTTTATTTTTCAGCTAGGGAAGCAAGCACTCCATTTCTTAAGCAACTGCATATCCTCACCCACAACCCCAACAGGTCACCTTTCCCCACAACCACAGGACTACTCGAAGAACACACGGAGCATCACAGAAGGTTACAGGAGCCTTTTAAGGAGAAAAATATGGCTGTCGTGTTTTTATGTCTCTGAGAAATGACAATAATTCAGGTTTCATTTCAAATACTGGTTTGATCATTTTAAAACACAGACATAAAATGGTTCATTTATATAACCAGTTGCTAAGAGTTTTGGCATTTTAATGGGCGCCTTATGAAAACATACCTTTTTAAAGAAAATACTAGTGTCTACAAAGAGGAAAAGGATAGATGAAGCTTGTAAAATTTAACTGCATTTTAGTTTTGATCTGGGAAAGCTGCAAGATCATCCACTTGGGAAATGCAGTCCACAAATCCAAAGAATAATGTATTTCTAGACCCTACCTGTATAGTTCCCAGGCAACTGCAGCCAGGAGAGCCCCTCCTCTACAGGGCTCCAGGAGCCAGCAGCATTCCTATCTGCCTCTGCCTCCCCACCTGTCCTTCCAACCTTGTGGAAGTCTCAATGATTCTAGGAACTGGAAAGGAGTTTCTCTCCTAAAAAAAAATCTGATAATTCTGGGCCCCATGGTCTGGGAATGAAACAATCTGTCCTAATCCAGGCTGAGGCCACAACTGGTTGCTGATTGCTTTAAAGAATGAAGGTACTACCAGCCCTGGTCTCAAGGGAAAACACCTGCAAAGGGCATTTAACTCACTGAATGTTGTGTGAGTTATATTTAACTCAGGCTACTTTTGAGCCCAGGACCTCGTGAAGCAAAACTCTACAGTTGGCTCATGAAAATCTTACTTGTTGATGTTCTTATTGTTACAGTTAATATTGACGATTTAATTCTAAAAACGTGGATTGTGTTGCATATAACTCACACACAGAAAACAATAAAAAAACAATTACAAAGGATCCCTTTGTTTTTAATAAAACACCGTGGCCCCAAGGGCAAAATTTTTCTTGTTTCTAGCATGTTAGTCAATGTGTTACATTCATTCTGACTGAGCAGTTTCAAGGTGTTAACCAAGAAAGCAGAGCGAGTAACTTCTGGCAGATACAGGAGACTCTATAGATACCTTCCTGCCCCAAATATTTCCCTATTCATTTGACAAGACTGCCGAAATTCCCACCTTGATTTGCCACAGGACATGTTAAAGAAAGCGTTTAAAAGTCCCCTGACAGGAAGTGCAAAATCCATTACAACAAATCATGTTGTATTATCTTAGCAAGAATTTTATTTTATATTATTTTACTTATTATATAAAATGTCTTAAATATTATAAAATATATTTGATTAAGGGCTATGTGCCAAGGATGGTCACCAGTAGTTTTATATACCTTATCTTAATTAATCCTCGCAGGTTTCAAGGCAGGTACTATTACACACATTTTACACATGATGTAACAAAGGCTTAGATTGGTTAAGTAACTGACCAAAAGTTACTCAGCTAGTAAGAGGCAGAAGTGACTCCCAAATCTCACCTTCAACATTATACTCTTCTGTCTCTCTCTCATCACGATTGGAAGGATAAAGAAGGTGAGGGATACCAAGTTCAGGGGACACTGATTTGTATATTGAAAAATAACGTGCTATTGTCTCCAGTGGTGGTTTTAAGTGTTGGCAGCTGACGGGAATCACTGAGGGAATTTTTTTTAAATAGTGAAGTCTAGGTCCCTACCCTCTCCCAATTCTTTCTGATTCTAATTGGCTTGAACGCTAGAATTTTCAAACACTCCCCAGGTGACTTTAATGTGGAGTCGAGGTTGGAAACCACCATCTGGAAGGATTTGGAGTAGAATTTAAACATTAATAGAGGACGCTGAGTTCACAAATGAAGTTTTGGAAATCTCTAGAACAGCAATATCCAATGCCTTCAGTGATGCAAACAGTCTGTAATCTTCCTTGATGGTCATGAAGGCTAGTGTGACTAAGGAACTGAATGTTAAATCTTATTTCATTTCAATTAATTTAAATTTCAATAGCCACCTGGGGGACAGGGATTACCATACTGGACAGCACAGCTCTAGAGAGGCACTGAGTGCCTCAGCTTTGTTGGTTTGAAATGTGTTAAGTGATACGCTGACTATAAACAAAGAGGCAAAGGAGATGAGCTCTTAGGGTTCATATCAATTATCTATCTGACGGTCCAAAATGGAGCTTTGTTGCTAATGCAGATGCTCTGAGTAGCTAACAGAGGAGAAAAATGATCAATGCCATCAACAATATGCCACATAAGTTCTGCTAAATATGATTTAAGGGCATGGCCCTTCAGACTCCTTCTTAATTTGTTCGCTGTAGTGCAAGAACCAATTACTAGCCATGGCTACCATAAATACCTTACCATCACAATAATGCAAAGAAGTGAAGAAAATTTAGGGATGTGAGATCTTGTGTCGAGTTTTACTTTTACTGTTACTCAAAAAAAAATGTTTTATTCCATCTTCCTATTGTTAATGGATTCATCAATAATTTAATGAGAGAGCAATAACAGAGCATTTATCCACTACCTCACATATTTTAGCTAATCATACACAAGGAATATGGGGCTTAGACATAAATTACAATCTACAGAAATTACTAATATAATCTCACTTTTATCTCAGTAAGAATTTTTTAAATTCTTAGGTATATAAAATATGCCTGTGTGCCAAGTTATTACCCATTCCTTAATTGTTATTTGTTTGTTTTTGTTTTGAGACAGAGTCTCCCTCTGGGCTAGAGTGCAGTGGCATCATCACAGCTCAGTGCAACCTCAAACTCCTGGGCTCAGGCAATCCCCTGCCTCAACCTCCCAAATCACTGGGACTACAGGCATGCACTACCACACCCACCTGATTTTTCTGTTTGTTGTAGAGTCGGGGTCTCACTCTTGCTCAGGCTGGTCTCAAACTCCTGAGTTCAAGCGATTCTCCTGCCTCGGCCTCCCAAAGTGCTAGGATTCTAGGCATGAGCCACAGTGCTTAATTTGAACTACAAGACTACATATGTCAGAGTGGACTATAATAATTCTGGAGATGTGCATATTCCTCCAAATTTTGCCATAAAATGTTTTTAAAAGCCTCAGATTATTTGAATTTTGCATGTCAAATGTTGTCATATAATCTGAATTTAATTAAATCCAGAGATACTTTGCAGTCAATTATACTCAGCTAATTGTATGTGTGAATGCTTCCATAGTTAAAAGTGATTTATTATATTCTGAATGAAGCTTGCAAAAAGGAAACATCATCTATGGCTCTGAGTTTACCTTTACAATGCAATAATGCTAAAACCTGGGCCTGGTACTAATCTAAAAGAAAACAAGAGCTTGATCTCATAAATTAAGCTGTCTGGAGATAAAAAGCAAAAAGCATATTGATACATTTCTTGTTAACCCAATAATATATTTGGCACTTCTTCTCATTTTCCAAAATGAAGCCAGATTAACGACTGAGTAGTGTTAGAAAAGAGAGGGGGAGAGTGATTAATGGCACTAAAAATGTGTCAAATGTGCACAATTCATCAGTTGCTTTGAGAACAACTCTTTTGGACCATTCCTATTCTGCTCTGTATCATCTAAGTAATAAGTACTGCTCTGGCCTTGGTAAGTATCGTTTTTATGATAGTAATGAAGAGTTTGCCTATGTTGTTAAGCTAATGACATTGCAAATGTAATAGAACAAAACACAATGGTCTAATAAAAAGCACATCCTAAAAGAAATTTGGACAATGATGACGGCTTAAGAGTCAATTCCAATTCAAGAGATCATGATATCTCTCAATTGTTCCTTTCTAGTCACATTTTGAAAGCCAGAAGACATAATACATTAACTGCAATTAAAGAACTAAGTGAAATTGTGAGTGTTGCTCTCTCTTTGACTTTCCTTTTTAAACAGAATTTTTTTCAAAACCTGTAGTCTTCAAAAAACAAAAACTCACAATGTTCCATATTATTCAAACACAGTCCCAGTCTAGAAAACATTGGTTTGCTAGTTCTCTATGAGTTATCTCATAAGTTTTTCCACCAAGCATTCACTGCACTATTTTGTAGTTAGTTTGCATATCTAGTTCAGTTTAATTCAACATTTAACTCAACGAATATTTACTGAGGCTTCACTTGCCAAGCACCACAGCAGGTGCAGAAGATCTGATAACAAACACGGTAAGTTTCCCCTCCTGATGGACAATATACAGATTTAGGGTGGAATAAGGGCTGGAGTAAGTACTGGGCGCAGCCAGAACCAACAGAAGAGTGTCCAGCCCAGACGTGGTATGCTTCCCAGAAGACGTGGCCCGAACAGTAGATCCCAGTTAGCTACAGAAGCTGCAGCAGGGCAGATGGTAAGGAAAGTTAAGAGCATTGCTGGCCCGAGAAATGACACTTATAACAGCTCAGCAGGGAGCAAGACAGTGAACGAAGGAGGAGCCAGTGTTTAGTAAGCTCAAAGGGGAGAGGCAGGGACTCAAGATGAGGCCGGAGAACAAGCAGGAGGTAATCACTGAAGGACTGATACATCCTATTAATAGAGTGTCAACTTTCACCCGGAGAGCACTGGGACACCACATTTGAGTTTTACAGGGCCATTGTTACCAGCAGCCTTGGAAAGAGGAGATTAGAATGTGAAAGAAGCCAGAATGCAGAAGACTACTAGAAGACTACTTCCCAGGATGCGCTTTATCATGGTTCGATCCATGATCAACAATGTTAACTAGACTTCAATATTACTGGAAAACATATCCATTGACTTGCTACCTCAGAAAAACTGACATTTCTATCATGCTTTATTAACAACCCATATGCAATCCCAGCAATAGGATAAGGGATCTGAACTGTTTTACAGTCGCTGAATCCACTTGTCCTCAATTTTATGCCCTGTACGTCCTCCCTCCACCCACACGTTGGTCCTCCTGGTCACCAAGGGACACAACTGCATAGCAGCAGGACGGAGAGCTGGAGAGATCTTCCCCTGAGCCAACTTAACACATTTCTTTACAAAGTTGATTGCGTCAACCTAATGCTGAATCCATCCGTCATCAGGACAATAAAAAGCAAGGTTGGGGAGTAAAGGCTGCTTCGGTCAACAGAGCTTATCCATTCAGAAACTGGTGAGAATTACACGTGCGTAGGTTAAGCAAATACACTGCAGTGGCACGGGCATACACCTCCATTGTCATCCCACTGGACCACCCCGGGCATTGTCCCAGCAATTCATTAATCAGTTCATTGACCTTATATAGACTTACTAGAATATCTGACAATCAGCACCCAAACAGAAACAAATCCTTACTGCTGCACAAGCCAAGTATTTCAAAGTGAGAAAAAAAAACAATCACCACATTTGAAGGTAGTATTATGTACGGTGGCAATTTTTTTTCTGCCTTTCAGCTCGCACTGCATGAAATTACCATTTTCTGGGAGATCCTCAGAGATGAGCCCTTGGTGCTCCTATCACAGGAGGGAACAGTTTTACAAGCTTGCTCATTATCATTTGAGATTTAGCCAGGATTTCTCACTGTTCGCAGCCAGTCTATGGGGATCATACCCAGTCTCCAGTCACATTGGTAGCGGCACCCTCCGTGTCAAGGGCTGATGCAGACAAGGGGTAGTGATCTCTTTTGTTTAAGCCAAGGAATGCTGCTTCCACTCTAATTTGGAAACACCTACATCAGGGGTCCTTCACCTTTTGGGGCCATGACTCTCTTGAATCACAAAATCTTCAAAGCAATTTCTGACGTCTGTTCATGGGTCCCCAACATGCATCGAGATCAGCAAGGATTCTTCAAGTTCCAAGAAACAGGAAATCTAAGTCAAACTAATTCAAGATGTTCATCCCCAGGGACTCTACTGTCTTAGGTAAATAACATGACTTTAGGCACAATCTGAGTCAGGAGTATGACGTGCATCATCAAGACAGTCTCTTACATCCCTGCGGGCATCAATCTCAGGGTCCCTGTGGAAGTACCACAATGGCCCACTGCTCCAGGCCAACCAACATCGTCCCAGATTCAAGAGCAAAGGAAAGGACCCTTTTCCCTGCCATACCAGCAAAACTCACAGTAATAGCTCTAATTTATTCTGTTTGCCCACTCTTGGCCACGTGCCTACCCTAGGAGCTAAGAATCAAATCAGCAGAGGAAGGGAGGTGGGGGGCAGGAGATGGTTCAAAGTAAATACTAGAAGGCTCTTGCTAGAAGACAGGGAAGTAGGTGCTGGTTACAAACTCCTGATCCACACAGTGAACTGAAGCAGACGAAGCCTTTGCATTGCAATCTTAGAATTATGGAATCGCAGAACTCAAGGAAACAGAGCGATTTAAACCAGCCATTCTCGAAGTATAAAAGCACAGTCCCCAGGGGTCCTGAGACGTTCTCTGGACTCCCCAGGAATGAATCATTCCCCTGCACTGTTTCAGGCCCTGAAGGCTCCTGGACTTTGGCCATAGTGCGTCTGTTTCCAGGACCGCTGCCCCACACACTACAAGCTCCATGTAGGCACCACTCCCCACTGTCTCTCCACATCTGGCCCCTGGAAGTCACAAATGTTTCCTGAATGAGAAAATGAGTACATTCCAATACAACCATAACGCCTGGTTATTTTCCTTGGATCTTCATTCGTGAATGCTCTTTCTTACCAAGTAAACCACTAAAGATTTTGTCAATCCAATCTACTCAGAAGTCAAAGATGTTACAAAAGCAAAAAGGCCTGATTCTTATCCACCAGCATGAAGCACAAACAGGTATCACTACATGAATGGAAATCACTTACAACCTACAGCAAATGCCAAACCAAAGGAAGCAACATAATCTCAATCCGGTCAACCAACAATTTACTTGGGCAAAGGACTGTGACTTAACATATTCAGATGGGAGCAAAACAAGCAGCTAAGACACAACAGAGGACAAAGAATGAGATGGTAGTGACGGTGAGGCAACTCAAACCCTAACAAGGCAGGCTCCTGGGGAATGAAGGCTTAGATAAGCTATTAAACCCTGAGACAAATACACCTTTTCAGGACATCTTTTCGACACTTCAGGGTGACCACGTTGACCTGACCAAATCATTCCTACAAAGAAGAATATATCAAGGGCCTCTATTCACCTACAACCTAAAGAAACACCTTCAGAGAGCAGAGGAACATGTCAACTAACACCACAAGGAAGGGATCATGGGAAACCTCAGGGCAAACAACCTAGTTTCTTCAAAAATAAATTGCCAGACGAGGAGAAGGAAAAGGAAGGAACAGAGAAAGAAGTTAACAGATAAAAAGAAACATAAAAGACCAACCAAAAGCAAAATGTGAACCTTATTTATATCCTTATTCAAACAAAGAGGAAAAAAACATTTCATAACATTTGACAATTAGATATTTGAACACTGATGGGATAATCTGACAACCTAGGTATTACAGTTAAATTTTTTTAACTTCAAATTTTATTAATTATCTATTTTTTAAAAATCCTTCTTTAGAAGTACATGTTAAGTACATAAAGTGATCTGATACCTAGGAATTATTTCAAAATAAAATAGGATGAAGTGAGTAGGGCTGGACAGAATTAAGGAGCGTTTTGGGGAGTGGATCATGGCACAATGGGGGTGTATTACATTATTCTGTCTACCTTCTTATTTTCCATTATATTTGTCAGAGAAAAAGGAAAAGAGTTTCCTCAAATGCAGGCATGTTAGCTATCTTGTTCTCTGTTACATTTCCAGTGCCCAGCACAGTTTCCAATACAAAGCAGGGACTCAATAAGTATTTGCTAAATGAAGGAGAGAACATTTCTTGTTGACTCCACTAGTCTGAGGCTAGCAGGAGCAATGTGGAATGCCATAGAAAGCTCCACAGAACCTTCCCCAGCCCATTTCTACTGACATACAATGCACACACTGTTGTCAACAGCACCGTTTTATTCTTTCTCTCTGTCACTACTGTTACACCTCCAGGTGGTTTCTCCTGCAGCAGTGACAGCTTTTATATGTAATCTCCACTTTTTGTGGGAATGCAATAAAAATGAGAAAAACTCTACCCAAGGCAATCACTTTTTTAAAATAATGGATATTTACTGAGCCTGTACTATGTGCCAGAACTGACCCTGGCACTGAGAATGCTTTGTGAAGCTTGAATTTTTAATGAAGGATACATACCTCCCTCCCTAATTGCATCATATAAGAGGTAGTAGTTCATGCAAGGCTCTAGAATTTAAGAAACTGGGTGTGAATCTTGGTTTTGTCACTTACCAGATGATGGGACATTGGATAAATTATTTAAACTCTGCCTTCCTATTTTCACTGATAAAATGGAGACACTTTTAAATCCACTTCCTGGAGTTGTTAGAATTAAACACAACAGGCTTAGCACAATGCCCAGCTGAAAAGAATCAATACAATTACTGACTGTTATCATATCAATTTTTTCCTTGGGAAAACTTTAAGAATTAGCTTTTTTTAATTAAAAGAGGACTAAAGGTATTTGGCCAAGCCACCCGTGCCTACCCAATGTCCCTGTAAATTTGGAGCCTGACATAATTTTGGGAATCCCTGCTCTGCCTTTTTCCTAAGCTCCTGTGTGATCTTGGGGGACAGAAATAACTAACTGCCAGAGACGTGCAAATAGCAGGACTTGTTTGCACATCACATCTGGCCTCCTTTCCAATTCCTAGACAGCCGAGAGCGATTTACAGGTTCCAAAGCAAGATGTCTTATTTGTGTCCTTGCCCCACAACGTAAATGAACCTACACCACTGCAAGGGTGGAAGCCACCAAGGGGCCCAGCAGGTGTAGAGGCTCTAGGTTAATTTCCCAGACTACAGCTGTTACAAAACATGTGAATGGAGCAGGAGACCTTCAGAAAGCTGCATATACCAGCCAACTAGGTTGTAAAAAGGGTTCGCCATAAGTGTCATTATCCTCAAAAATAAATCTGTCCTCTTCTTTCAGCTGTCCCAGCCTCTTTCCAACATTAATGAATTCATGAACAAAGAAACAGACACAATAGCCCTCCATTTCCTCCTGAAGCTGGCTGCCTAAATGTCTTTCCCACCTAAGGCAGCATTCAGAGCTGGGGGTTTTTATCCAGGAGGGCAATGTTACTAGACACCAAGGCTATTCTCTTGCCTATCAATAATTTAACTGCTTAGTAATTTAGAAGAAATATCTCCTTACTGAAAAATGCCATGTTTCTTTATGTCTTAATCTCTTTTGCTCCCAGCCACCAAGTCATTCATTCAAAAACGTTGAACAATATTCAAAAACAGAAGATTAAATGTGCACTGAATATTTAAAAATGCTTCCTGAGAGAGGAAGGGTCTGTACTCCCTGAGCTCAACCAACAAACATACCCAACACAAATGGCTTGAGGTAAGGTATCCGTGAAGTAGAGAAGAGGGAAGAGCAACTTACCTTCAAAAGCACAGAGAAAATCTATTAACCACTCTTAAGGAGCATATTGGTCTGAGATGTCTTAAAAGTTTATCTTTGAAAATCTAAGCCTGCGGTTACTTTTGGGAAAACTAACTTAAGTAGTGAAAAGGAAACAAGCTTATAGCTTATCAATTAAACATTTTGGCCAATGGCACGTTCTTTTTTTCCCCTGACAGGGTCTCTTATCATCTGTAGGATCTGGCTTGCATTTGAACAATACTTCTCTTAAAACCAATTGTTTAAGTATTTTAACCTAAGCATTGGTGTGCTGAAGCTGGCTCATTCTGGCTCACAAAAGTAGAACCTCTTCCCAATCCCATTCAACTGTCAGCGACTCCGTATCTGTAGCCTGCAATCTGCACACCACGGAAATCAGCAAGTGCTGGAGGTCAGGGCTCCTTCTTCCCCACAGACCCAGTTCTTAAACACTTACTGCCACTACTGAAGCTAAATGCCCACCGAATGGGAAAAGTTAAATAAATTACGGTACATACAATGGATTTCTAAAACATTTTGAAAGGTAACCTAAAGCTATATATTTATCAATGACGAAAGATAGCCACAGGATTTTCATGTTAAAATTATACATAATTTAAAAATTATATATGAGTACGTATTTTTATATGTATGATCCCACTTTATTAACAGTAAGATATATGTACATGTGTGTACACATACATGTACATGCACACACATATACACATATATAGGAAAAAAACTTTAAAAAAACATACACTGAATGGTAAAAACACATAATCAGTAAGTGCTAGGATTATGATGGAATTCTATTTTTTTATTTTACTTTTCTGAGTTTTCCAAAGTTTTTTGAATGAGTAGATATTATTTCATGCTGGGTAGGGGACCACACTAAAACTTAAATAAGGAGACTATTATTATACTAGGATAAGCATATGCATCTCAATGATAGCATTATGAGCTACTTGTATGTGATCATTATGAGTACTTATATGTAATCAAGCCAGCATTATGAACTACTTATATGTGGAGTATGAAGTATAGGGGAGCATTATTTTAAAACTTATGCTGAAATCAATTAGATATCAGCATTCTGTGCAAATTCTCACCAGTTATTTTTGCCTAAATGAGCCTTGCATCTGCTTCTGGGCTGATTAAGTATAGCTACTCAGCCTGAAGCAACACTGAAAAAAATTAATATTGAGAAGATTTTTCTTAGTAATCTTCCCTATTATTACATACGCTAATGTACATCATTCAACACTTGGTACATTTTGCCCCTAACCTAGAAGACCAGATCAACCTGACATTTGTCAGTATGGATTTTTTAAAAATTCATTACATTAAAGGCACTGAGCCATCAACACTTTTGCAATAATTAGGAAATTCTAACCATCTCAGATCCTCCAGAAACCCCTTGTCGTAGGTGCTGTGTTTTTGTTTTGTAAGAGACAGGGTCTCGCTCTGTCACTCAGGCTGGAGTACAGTGACACAATCACAGATTACTGCAGTCTCCATATAACTCCTGGGCTCAAGTGATCCTTCCACCTCAGCCTCCTGAGTAGCTGGGACCAGAGACCTGTGCCACCACATCCAGGTAATTTTTTTTTTTTTTTAGACAAGGTCTTGCTGTGTTGTCCAAGCTGGTCTGGAACTCCTGCCCTCAAGCCAGCCTCCTGCCTCAGCCTCCCAAAGTGCTAGAATTACAAGCATGAGCCACCCCACCCAGCCCATAGTATGTTTTAAAGAAGGAAAACATGACCAACGTTACATCTCAAATATGAGTTCTCTTTCCAACAACTTTTAAACATATTATCAATGACACTGGTGAGAGGAACAAAAAAGTCTTTAAAAATGAATAAAAGGACATTAATCCATTCTATTAGCACTGCCCTTGGCAACATTCTCCACCTTCTCCTAGGTTACCCGACTTGCTCTAATATGAATTTGTGCTGCCACCCCCAGCATTCTACTCCCCAAACAATGCTTCCTGTTTCTCAAAGAGGTTCAGCATCTCCCTTGGGGATTGCTTTCCATACTCCAAAGTCATTGCCTGATTAAAGGTTTTTAAAGTAAGGATTTGCTTTATCCAGTCCCAAGTAACCCAGTGCTGGTTATAAAATTTTCACCACTATCTAGGTAGCTCTCCTTTTTTCCTTCTTGTATTCCAATCTTCTCTCTGATACAAGGACAAAACAGCAATATTCGTGACCAAGACCCAAAGAGATTTTCAGACTTTAGAAAGTTAATCCCAAAATCGGGAGGTAAGACAGCAAGTGGGGAAAAGCGTGGAGACAAAAACAACTACTTCTATTTATTGATCACTTTACTGTAGGCCAGACACAGTGAAAAGAATATTACAACAAACTTTTGAAAGTCTCTCAATGTTCATAAACCTCTTCAAGAGACAACACTGTCATTTGAAACTTAGCAAAATGACATAATGCCAAAGTCACACACAGCTAGTTAACTAAGGAGCCAAAATGCCTCGTTCCAAAGCACTAGCTTTGTTCTTAAGTATGATATTCCACTGCATGCAAGCAGTCCAGGGTCTCAACCTTAAAATGGGCTGGGCATGCTGGCTCTCACCTGTAATCCCAGCACTTTGAGAGGCCAAGGTAGGAGGATTTCTTGAAGTCAAGAGTTCGAGACAAGCCTGGGCAACATAATGTGATCCCATCTCTAAATTAATAATTATTTTTTTAAAAAATAAACAAACTTTACCATGTCTTTTACCAAGGATGGCTGAGGCAAGGGAATCAAACACAGACGTGCCAGACGAACCTTTACTTCAAGCCCAACTCATCTACATTCTCTTCATCGCACACTGAGTTTCTAATTCCTAAGCTATATTCTCTTGGCAAAGAGGAAGTTGCATAAGATTGCAAAGATAATTATTACAGAGGGGGGTATGCTTTCTCTCATCAGTTCTCAGTACTAGAAGTACAGTTTTACTCACATTTATATAACATTTATTTTCCCAAATTGCTCTAATTGCCTATAGTACAATTTTTGAAAAGTTACATGTAAAAGTTAACAGCATCTTTACGTCAGTCATGGCAATGGTGTGATTTAAATCCATCCAAAAAAATTCCCCAAACACTTCCTTCCAGACAAACTAGTAACCACCCACCCATACAAAGTACATGTTTAGGGCCGGGCGTGGTGGCTCATACCTGTAATCCTAGCACCCTGGGAGGCCGAGGCGGGAGATCGTTTGAGCTCAGGAGTTGGAGACCAGCCTGAGCAAAAGCGAGACTCTGTCTCTACTAGAAATAGAAAAAAATTAGCCAGGCATGATGGTGCTCACCTGTAGTCGCGGCTACTCGGGAGGCCGAGGAGGGAGGATCGCTTGAGCCCAGGAGTATGAGGTTGCTGTGAGCTATGCTGACGCCACTGCATTCTAGTCTGGGCAACAAGCAAGACTCTGTCTTAAAAAAAAAAAAACCACACCAAAGTATATGTTCAACTAGAGCTGGTTTCCTGAGATATTAATTAACATAGCTTCGTTCTGCAGTGACAAGAGCCCATCTGCTTTCTTGGCACTGAAGAAGAGAGAGACTTCGAGTCAGCTTAAAGGAGACTTGAGCCTGGAAGGGTTTCTACCTGCACATTAAATTAAAAGTTTTCCTCTAGTTCCACTTTTCACTGTTAACTCAGCACATCTTATCAGACTTCTTCAACTGGCCAGAGAGAGACCATTTATTTACCAAGTTCTGCCCAAGCCAGGTGAAATCAAGCACCAGCGTCACAGGCTGACTCTGGCGCTGAACTTCCACAGGAGGAAGAAGGTGGGTCTCACGGTAAGATTTGCCACCACCCAAACTCAAACATTTCTGTACAGTCTAACCCAGTCTCTGCATTGTTTGTGGTTCTCTACGGCAGCATAATCTTACACCTATGACTGGGTTTCTTTAAACGCCCTTGTTGAGGAACTGAAAAGTGGTGTCGGGAGCCATGAGGCCCGGCAGCCGCTTATTCAGGATGGCCGCGAGCCATGTGGATCTGCCTGATTACCTAAAATGGCCAACCAAGCCCGCACATTTACAAAAGCCCGTGAAAAGAGCTTGTAAGTTTCCATTTACCTAGTGTGACATAACCCCTGGGCGGCCCGCACGTGTAAATCTCCATGGTAACTCCCGCCTTGGGAAGTACCGCCTAACTACTTCCTC
>CAUYSK010022779.1:0-36999 GCA_963575035.1 Avahi laniger
AATTAATTTCTTTCTATTTTTGGTAGAGATGAGGTCTCGCTCTTGCTCAGGCTGGTCTCGAACTCCCGAGCTCAGAACGATCTGCCCACCTCGGCCTCCCAGAGAGCTAGGATTACAGGCGTGAGCCACCGCGCCCGGCCCTTGTTTTCTTCTTGTTGATTTGTTTGATTCCTTATAGATTCTGGATATTAGTCCTTCGTCAGATGTATAATTTGAGAATATTTTCTCCCATTCTGTAGGTTATCTATTTCCAGTGTTGATTATTTCTTTTGCTGTGCAGAAATTTTTTTAGCTTAACTAAGTTACATTTATTTATTTTTGTTATTGCTGTATTTTCCTTTGGGGTCTTAGTCATAAATTCTTTACCTAGGCCAATGTCCAAAAGAGTTTTTCCTACATTTTCTTATAGAATTTTTATGGTGTCAGGTCTTGCATTTAAGTCTTTAATTCTTTTTGAGTTAATTTTTGTATATGGTGAGAGACAGGGATCCAGTTTCATTCTTCTGCATGTTGCTCTCCAATTTTCCCAGCACCATTTATTGAATAGGGCATCCTTTCCTCAGTGCATGTTTTTGCCTGCTTTGTAAAAGATCAGTTGGTTACAGGTGTGTGGTTTTATCTCTGGGTTCTCTGTTATGTTTCATTGATCTAGATGTCTACTTTTATACCAGTACCATGCTGTTTTGATTACTGTAGCCCTGCAGTATAACTTGAAGTTGGGTAATGTGATCCCTCAAATTTGTTGAGTTTGTGGTTTTTTTTTTTTGTTTGTTTTTTGGGGGTTTTTTTTTGCTTAGGATTGTTTAGATATTCAGGCTCTTTTTTTATTCCATATGAAATTTGGCACTTTTTTCTAATTCTGTGGAAAATGACCTTGGTATTTTGATGGGAATTGTATTTAATATGTAAATCACTTTGGGCAGAAAGGACATTTTAACAATATTGATTCAGGCTGGGCACAGTGGCTCACATCTGTAATCCTAGCAGGCAGGAGGATTGCTTGAGGCCAGCAGTGCAAGATCAGCCTGAGCAAGAGTGAGTCCTCTACAAAGAACAGAAAAAAAATAGCCAAGCATGGTGGCACTTATCTGTAGTCCCAGCTACTTGGGAAGATGAGGCAGCAGGATCACTCAAGCCCAGGAGTTTGAGGTTGCAGTGAACTCTGATGACACCACTGCAGTCTAGCCCAGGAGACAGAGCAAGACCCTATTTCAAAAAAAAAAATTATTGATTCTGCTAATCCATGAGCATGGGGTGTTTTCCCATTTGTTTTTGTCATCCACGATTTCTTTCATCAGTGTTTCAGAGTTCTGCTTACAGAGATCTTTTACCTCCTTGGTTAAGTATATTCCTAGGGTTTTTTTGGGTTTTTTTTGTTTTTGTTTTTTGCAGCTGTTATAAATGGTATTGAGTTCTTGATTTGATTCTCAGTGTGGCTGTTATTAGTGTACAGAAATGCTACTGATTTGGGTTCATTGATTTTGTAACCTGAGACTTTGATGAATTTATTTATCAATTCTAGGAATCTTTTGGTGGATTCTTTAGGGTTTTCTAGATATAGGATCATATCATTGGCAAACAGGGATAGTTTGACCTCCTCTTTCCCTATTTGAATGCCCTTTATTT
This sequence comes from Avahi laniger, assembly GCA_963575035.1. Lineage (NCBI taxonomy): Eukaryota > Metazoa > Chordata > Mammalia > Primates > Indriidae > Avahi > Avahi laniger. The sequence continues at coordinate 1,627 of CAUYSK010022779.1, forward strand.
CTTTCTGTTGCCTGATTGCTCTGTCTAGGACTTCTTATACCATGTTGAACAGAAGTGGTGAAAGTGGGCATCCTTTTCTTGTTCTAGTTCTTAGGGAGAATGATTTCAACTTTGCCCCATTAACAATGATGTTGGCTGTGGGTTTGTCATGTATGGCTTTTATTATTTTGAGCTACATTCCTTCTATGCCTAGTTAAGGCTTTTTATCATGAAGGGGTGCTAGATTTTTTCATATGCTGTTTCTGCCTGTATTGAGATTTTGTTTTAATTCTGTTTATGTGATAAATCACATTTATTGATTTGCATATGTTGAATTATCCTTGCATCCCTGAGATGAAACCCACTTGACCATGGTGAGTTTTTTTATTTTTACTTTTTAATGTGCTGTCGGTTTCTGTTTGCTAGTATTTTCTTGAGGATTTTTCATCTGTGTTCATGAGGGATAATGGTCCGTAATTTTCTTTTTGTTGTTGTGTCATTTCCTGGCTTTGGTATCAGGGTGATACTAGATTCATAGAATGAGTTAGGGAGGATTCCCTCCTTCTCGATGTTACAGAACAGTTTCTGCAGGATAGATACCAGTTTTTGTTGTAGGTCTGACAGAATTTGGCCGTCAATCTGTACAGGTTTAGGCTCCCAAACTACCGTGTTGGGCCTGGACCAAAGACAGTGGTGCCCTTTCCAGGCAAATAGTATATGCAAGATGTGAGAGGGAGTTTTGTCTACTCACAACTCTGTCTCACAGCAGCTTGCAGCAGGGCAGTAGGAATTGTCTTAGGTGTGTGTAGGAGAGCTTGGGTACTCCTGTCCTTCTTCAGCTGGGTGGGGCTGCATGAGCCTGAATTCAGCCTGAGGGCAGGGCACTGCTCAGCATCAAACACCCCAAATGGCACCCTGGACCTGTGACCAGAGATTATGGGGCCCTTCTCAGGCAGGTTATGCTGGCAGGAAATTGTGGGGAGTGCAATATGCTCAAGGCTCAGTCCTATGGCAGCTGGTACTGTCCCACATGTGTGCTGAAAAGCCTGGTTTCTCTGCCCCTCCCCAGCCAGGTGGAAGCTGCAGCTGTGTCAAGCCCAAACTCAACCTGAAGGCAGGGCATAGCCCAGTGTCAAACCCTCAAAATGATGCCTTGGACCTGTGACCAGAAAAGCAGGGGCTCTTCTCAGGCCCCACAACCCATGCAATCAGCATGGATGAAAAATTGTGGAAAATGCTCATGTCTCAGTCTCAGTCTCAAAAGCAGCCCACAGCAGGGTGGCAGAGACCTTCCTACGCATGCATGGGAGTACCTGAGCCCCTTTATCCCTCCTTGGAGCTGCACAGTGGCTGCGGGCATGCCCACGGTTCCCTGGTATCTAGGCTATCAGAATAGCACCCAGATCAAGCTGCTGTAGGCTTGGGATTCAGCCTGTGGGATTCAGCATGAGTTCCGTTTCTGGAACATCTTTGTGCAATCTTTAAGAAGCTCTCTGTGTTAGGCCAGAGACCTGCCATAGGTTGGGGGATTCTCTAGCAGCTGAGATTGTAAACACTCATCTCAGAGAGTGGAGTCCTGGAGTCTTCTCTCTTAGTGTTTCACCACATCCAGGAGCTCCTCCCAGCTATTAGCCAGTCCCTGGCTGGGCCAGTTGCCCTAAACCCTCCTCTTACCAACTTTTGGCATTTCCTGCCACTTCCCGGGTGAATCCTGGTGTTCTCTCCTAGATAATCTGTCCAAAATGTAAGAATCTGCTTACTATTCTGGTTCCTTTCCATGGAGCAGGTACATACTACCTGTGTCTTGTTGGCTATCTTGATCCTATCCCTGTAGTATTTAATATATTTTGAAGTCAAGTAGTGTGATGCCTCCAGATTTGTTCTTTCTGTTCAGTATTGTTTTGGCTATTCAGAGTCTTTTGCGATTACATATGAATTTAGAATTTTTTTTCTATATTTGTGAAGAATGTTATTGGTGTTTTGATAGGGATTGTACTAAATCTATAGATTGCTTTGGATAGTATGGTCATCTTAACAAGATTAAATCTTATGACCCTTGAACATGGGATGTCTTTCCATTTTTTTGTGTCCTCTTCAATTTCTTTCATCAGTGTTTTGTAGTTCTCATTGCAGAGAGCTTTAACCTCCTTGATTAAATTTTTTCCTAGATATTTTGTGTTTTTTGTAGCTATTGTAAATAAGATTGACTTCTTGATTTCCAGATGAGTAATTCTTTTTTTCTTTGAGACAGAGTCTCACTCTCTCGCCTGGGGCGAGTGCCGTGGCGTCAGCCCAGGTCACAGCAACCTCAAACTCCTGGGCTCAAGCAATCCTACTGTCTCAGCCTCCCGAGTAGCTGGGACTACAGGCATGCGCCACCATGCCCGGCTAGTTTTTTCTATATATTTTTAGTTGTCCAATTGATTTCTTTCTAATTTTAGTAGAGATGGGGTCGCGCTCTTGCTCAGGCTGGTCTCGAACTCCTGAGCTCAAACGATCCACCCACCTCGGCCTCCCAGAGAGCTGGGATTACAGGCGTGAGCCACCGCGCCTGGCCCCCAGCTGAGTAATTCTTAAAGAGAAAGTTGTGCCTTTTCTTTTGAAAAGTGATAGTCCAGAAGAGAGCAAAGGTAGAAGGAAGAAATGGGAACATATATACTATCAAACCATGTTAATGAAAGATGCCTAAAATAAACCACATATAAACTACATTCCACTTATGCCACAATGACTTAGGGAAAAAATGAGCATAAGCTCTGGTTTACTTGGTGATTATTAATGGACAGATGTTCATACTTGAGAAAGTCTGCTATTGAACTGCAAAATAAAATCCCTAGCAATATAAGAAGACAAAGAAAACCATTTTATTATCAAAATGGATTTTCAAAGGACATAATATAGCTTTAGGAAGGCAAAAAGAGAATTATTTGGATTTTTAAAAATGCATATATATGATTGATACCTCAAAAGTGCTTTCAAAGTTTATTGTATTGTCCCTCCAAACTATATTCAATATACAGTTATCAAATCTTACTCAAATTAATGTATCTAACAGTTTTATTTTATGAAACTGGTTAGCTGTTTTATCTTAATTTTTTACATAAATGAAAGAGCAGTCCCATAAAATTGAAAATGTAATTCAGCAATTTAACATGGACACAACAATCCTTTGAAAATAAACAGCTTTTAACTGTGTAGTACAACTTACCTACTTGGCATACTAATCAAATAATACATTAAATAGTTTTCCTTATTACTGAATTTAACTCTAAAATTACAAATTATCTTTGTACCCATACTTTTAACTAAAATATTAAGAATTTTTAAAAAGTACACTAAGCAGACTTGCCTTCTCAAAATTTACAAATATTGTTTATAATAATGGCAAATTACCACTAAAATATTGTCACTGAAAAGAAATGCATTATAGGATTTTACAAAGGGCTGTGGAAAGTAATATATTAAAAGTAAGGGCAGAAATTATATTTAAATCACTTTTTAACATTATGATTACATCTGTGATAAATCTATCTAGAGAATATTCAACATAATTCGATATTAAATGTGCTGCCACCACCTTACTTTCAGACTGATTAAAGGGCAAATTAAAGTGTCATGAAGTCATCCTGCAAACCTTCAGGCTAGTGCTTCTCAGACTGCAATGTGCATGCCAAACACCTGTGAATCTTGTTAAAATGCAGATTCTGATTCAGTAAGTCTCAGTGAGACCTCTGATTCTGCATTTCCAACAAAGTCCCAAGTGGTGCTCATGCTGCTGGACCACAATTTGAGTAGCAAGGTTTTAAACTACAAGAAACGTTATATTCTGCAAGAAATTTTATAACAAATATCTCTTTAGTCCCCAGTTTTTATTCACATTTCTAACAATTTCAACAAAAATTACAAATGTTTCCTCTAGTTGGAAATGTTCTTCATTCACGTTGCTACATATCAGATACTGACTTTAGAGATGCTGTCCCCATATCAAACATGGAGGAGATAATTAATAAATAATTGTTGGCTGATTGATTGCTTAAAATAGTAGCTTTATTGAAATATAATTCACATACTTTAAAATTCACCCTTTTAAAGTATACAATCCAGTTGTTTTAGTATATTCACAGTCGTGCAGCCATCACAGCTCTCTAATTTTAGAACATATTCATCACTTCAAAAAGAAACCCAGTGCTCTTTACCTGTCACTCTCTATTCTCCTCCCCGCCTCCCAGCTCTTGGAAACCACCAATCTACTTTCTGTTTCTATGGATTTGCCTATTTTACATATGGTCTTTTGTGACTAGCTTCTTTCACATCATATAATGCTTTTAAGGTTAATTGATGTTGTAGCATGTATCATTCTTTTTTATGGCCAATCATAGTCCATTGTATGGATATACCACATTTTGTTTATTCATTCATCAGTTGATGGACATTGAGTTGTTTCTACATTTTTGCCATTATGAATAATCGTACTGTTAACATTTGTGTATAACCTTTCGGGTGGACATATGTTTTTAATTCTTTTGGGTTATATATCTAGGAATGGAATTGATGGGTAATATGTTAACTCTATGTCTAACTTTTTGAGGAACTGCTAAACTGTTTTCCAGAATGCCTGCACCATTTTATAGCCTCACCAAAAATGCTAAAGGGTTCCAATTTCTCCACATCCTGGCCAACACTCATTATTATCTGTTGTTTTTTATTATAACCATCCTAGTGAGTGTGAAGTGGTATCTCATTTGTGGTTTTGATTTGCTTTTTTCTGATAGCTAATGATGTTAAGTATGTTTCCTTGTGCTTTGGCCACTTTTATATCTTATTGGTTTTTTGGTTTTTTTTTTATAATCTATATTGCTATACTTTAATCTCTCCAATCTATAAGGCAGATGGAATTGAGGAAAATATTGAAAACATTATTTTTCTCAGTACATACCCCCCTTAAAACAAAGTGGGAAGATACTGTGACTCTCCTAGTTGGGCAAAGTGTCAACTTTCCATACAATATGGGGCCCTTATAGTTCTCTATTTGGCATGCATATATCAGATTGTGTTTGAAGTCCACAATGAATAGGTTAATAAATAGTTTTACTGAGGAAGGGAGACATGTAAGCCAAAGGACAAGAAGAGAAGAGAAGACATGAGTGCTCCCAAACTTCCCATCCTACCACAGAAAAGCATTGAACTAGGCCAACTTTTGAGATGGTCTCTAAGATTCCTGCCCCCTTGTTTCACACCCTGTATAATCCCCTCCACTTGAGGTGAGTATGGGTAAGGGGCTGTGATTATAATGCGATGTTGCTCCAGTGATTAGGTTATGTTATAGAGAGAAAGTGAGGGGATTTTCAGATGTAATTAAGGTCCCATATCAGTTGATATTGAGTTAATCAAAATGGGGGTTTGGGGTAGGCCTGACTTAATCTGATGAGAACCGTTTAAAGAGGGCATAGGTTCTTCCTGAGGTGAAAAACATTTAATTAGTGGCCTTGAAGAAGCAAACAGCATGTTGTGAACTGCCTATGGGGAGGGTGATCTCTAAGAGTTGAGACACAAAGAAATGAATTCTGCCAACAACTCCAGGTAGCTTAAAAGTGGATCTTTCCCTAGTTAAGCCTGTAAATGAGAATGCATCCCAGTTGGCACCTTGGTGTCAATCTTGTGAGACCCTGAGCAGAGAATACAGCTAAGCTGTGCCCAGTCTTTTGACCAATGGAAACTGTGCAATAATAAATGGGCATTGTTTTAAGCCATTAAGTTTGTGAATCTATGCAGCATAGAAAACTATTATAAGAGTGGTGAGTTCAGGTTTTTGCTGGGCCAGTGTAAGGCTGAATTCTTATAGTGGAACCCTGCTATGGTCTGAATGTTTGCCCCTGCTAAAACTCCTGTTGACATTTAATTGCCATTGTAACAGTATTAAGAGGTGGAACTTTAAGAAGTGATTAGGCCATGGGGGCTCAGCCCTAATGGGTGGGCTTAATGCTTTTAAAAAAGGGCTTTCTGGAGTTGGTTCTCTCTTGTCTCTTCTACTTTTCTGGCATGGGAGGAACAGCATTTTTCCACCCCTATAGGATGCAGCAACAAAGCACCATCTTGGAAGTGGAGACAAGACCCTCACCAGACACCAAACCTGCTGCAGACTTGACCTTAGACCTCCCAGTTTCCAGAACTGTGAGAAATACATTTCTGATTTTTATAAATTATCCAGTCTCACATATTCTGCTACAGCAGCAAAAAATGGACTAAGATTCTTTTCTCTTTATGTCTCCCTTTTTTTAATAGGATAAGCCTCGTCTGTGGGGAATATACAGGCTGCTTGGCATTAGATTGTCTAGAATTTGTACTGGTCTGGAAAAGCCAGCAACCCTGTGCTTGGGACCTTGACAAGCATGAGAAGGTGCAGTGTTCCCTAATGGTGGATAAACTTCATCAGTCCGGTGGGTAATTGAGCTTAGGTAAAGTCCTCCCTCTGAGAGATAGAGAAATCAAGTGCCAGATAGATCATTGTTCAGAAAAGTCTGGATGAATGCCTGAATGTTTTCAGATAACCCTACTCCCTGTATCTCTTCCCCAACACACACACCTTTTATTTTATATTATTTTATTTATTTTTTTAGAGACAGAGTCTTACTCTGTGGCCCAGGCTGTAGTGCAGTGACCTGAGCATAGCTCACTGTAGACTCAAACTCTTGGGCTCAAGCAATCTTCCCACTTTAGCGTCCCAAGTAGCTGGAACTAAAGGCAGGCGCCACCGTCCCAATTTGTTAAGCACTTACCATTTGCCAGGCCATTTTCATTCATTGTCTCATTTCAACCTCTTACCAGCTGTATAAAAAATTACTATTTTTAAACACAACATTTTAAAGATATAATTGACATATAATAAACTACACATATTTAAAGTGTAAATTTGATGATCTTTGACATATGTATCACCCACAAAACTATCACCATAATCAAGATAATTAACATGAAATTCTTACCACAATCAAGATAATTAATGTATCTATCATCCCGAAAAGTTTCTTTGCCCCTCTTTGCAATCCCTCCTTCCTGACCCTTCCTATACTCCCCCTCATCCACCCCCTCTCCAAGCAACCACTGATCTGCTTTCTGTCACTGCAGATTAGAATGCATTTTCTAGAGTTTTATATAAATGGAATCATATGGTACATATTCTCTTTTGTCTGGCTTCTTTCACTCAGCATAATTATTTTGGGATTCATCCAAGTGGTTACATGTATCAACAGTCCATTTTTAAAAAACAGCTTCATTGAGAGATAATTCACAAACCATACTATTCACCCATTTAAAATATACAATTCAACAGTTTTTGGTATGTTACATTATTAATTTTTGAATTGTGGTAAAATACATATAGCATAAAATTTGCCATTCTACTCCATGCCTTTTTATTGATGTAGAGTATTCCATCATATGAATCTACTACAATTTGTTTATCCATTCAGACAGGTAATGTTATATTCACCCTTATTTTAGAAATGAGGAAAAGTGAAGCACAGAGAAAAGTTAGCTTGATTGTCTGAAATCATGGGCAAGTAAGTAATAGCACTGGTATTCAAATCCAGGTATGTCCAATGCTAGAGTCAATGCTCTTAACCATTATGCTACACTGTCTTTCCAAACCAATAAGACCTAGCTGCACTCCAAACCAAATATGTGCTGCCTCCACAGCCAACAGCATTTTAGTTCTTATAATAGTCTAGCACTGGAGGCTGATGAAGGTCCCTCTCCCTTAATGATCTAAAAGATCCTTTCACAAAAACAGAAGCCAAAGTGAAAACCACTGCCAGTACAAGCCACAGACATTGAAGTGACCATACTGTAAACACTAGACAGGGTTCCAGAATTAAGGATCAGACATGGGTCTAGAGTACTGGACATTAGGCAGGACCAGACAAGTTAGTGTCAGAACAATGTGCTTTTCCCAGTCACTAGGGAAATAAATTAACTGCCCTCCTCAGTTTTGTTCAAAAGTATTAATTAAATGTGAACAAAGGAAAGAAAAAAGTCTTTGTGTGATAAACAGTCTAGTTGAGACAAGTACCCAGAAGAGTCACTTCAGCTCTCAAGGGAGTAGATTCATTCACTCTTAATGGTACTTCAGATCAGGAGCATACTAAGATAGATCCTCTCTTCTTCCTAGAAAGAAGTTTGAGAGCTAATGCACTAAACTACCTTCATAGGACATAAGAGCTACCATGGGAAAAGGCAGTGGAAGCCTCATCTCTATTTTCACTAATTCAGAAAGAGAGGAAATGAATTGTAATAGAAATAGAAAGGCATTTCTTGACAATATCGTAAAGCGCTATAATATAAGCTGTCAAAGGAGGCTGTGGAATCTCCTTCTCTGGAACTCATTAAGAACAAGAGAGATACCCGCTTGGAATAAATCCAGGAAGAGTCAGAGGAATGCTGCCCAGAGACATACAGATGAACTAAGCATGGTCTGCAACATAGGCTGGCTGCAGCCAAACAACTGGACCCTTGCCAGTTACACAGGCCAGCCATCCAAATAGTCTGTAGAGCTCACTCAACTCCAGTGCGGCCAGACAGTATCAAGAAGTGGTTCCTAGAAAACTGGGCTCCCCAATTCTGCTTAATTTTGTCTTCTTTTTTCTTCTGTGATAACATGGCCACAGCAGGACCACTAATATGAAATTTTGATCCCCAAATATGATTTATTTTAAGCCTCTAGGACTTTGGGCTAAAAAATACATATTAGACACAAAAACAGTAACAAGTGTTTAAAAAAAAACCTGAAACACACAGACCCCACTCGCTACAGACAGTATCCATAAAAATTGGGAAGGGGCTGATGGAATAGGCACAGACCAACATATTAATGAATGAATCCCAATTCTTGACCTTGGCCATAAGGTCATTTACAAGGGCCTGATTCGAGTCTCTGTAGGTCTTCTCTCTACCCACAGCTGGGACATCAATTTGATCCCAGTTAGAGGCTCAGTGCTAACCTCAGACACAACTTTGTCAGTGGAGTTTTAAAAAGCTCCACCCCAACTCTCTAAGACTCAACATCAGCCTGCTACAATTTCTGTCATTGTGGCCCAGTTTTTGAAATGGAATTCTTCTCACTCTTCAGAAAACTGAGTCACAGGGTGGTTAAGTGACATGCCTAAGGCCACACAGCTACTAATAGAGATGCAGCCATTTTTACTCCCCAACTTCGCAAAGGCTAGGATCATCCTGTGTTTGCCCTCATTGTACACCCAGCACATGGTCAAAGCTCAGGAGGAATGAAACACTGCAAAGCTGTGTTCTTTATCACTCTGCACATGCCTTGTCCCAAGGTCCAGATCAGTTCTGGTCACTGGATCTGTGCCTCCTCCCTGAGCCTAAGCCCTCACTCAGGTGTCCCACCTAGTACCCTGATCCCACAACACCAGCCTTGCTGGCTCCTCTTGTAGGGACTGAAATCTTATTCACCTCCAGGCTTTGACACCCGTTAATAGTTTACTACTGCCAGCCTACCTTGATTTCTCACTCACCTAACCAGATTCCTTATTGCAACATTAATCCACCTGTTTGGTGGTGCCTCCTACTTCTTGACCATCCCTTCCCCCAACACTGATTGACTATTGTTATCACACTTCGGCTGCTGTTCTGCTCTTTGCACCAGATCTGAAGCAAAGAAAAGGGGTCTTTACATCAAATACTGGCAAGTATTACTTTCTTCCAGGTTGCCTCTGGCCCTATCTGATCCCAGTGTGATTCCCTTATGATGCTCCTCAGACCCTCCCATCCCTGGCAAGGTACCAGACTGCCTAAATCTGAGCCACAGCCTGCTGTCCTAGGGGCTGAGACAACTTCACAAGTGAGAAGAGAAGGGGAGGATAGAAGAGAGGGAGGGAACACGACAAATTTTTTTCCTTTTCCTTCAAAATGTAGGGCAGCATGTGAGTACTACAGGCTTAGGGTAGAAAGTGCGTTTATTGTAGGAGGAACAAAACTCCAAAATCACTAACCCAGCTTTTAGAGGAAGGGGCAGAGGAGAGTAAAAGAAAAAAAGGGATATAATATGGGGAGATAATAACAAACATTATAGGCACAAATCAGCTAAGTAAAGGAAAAGGAGAAGTTAGAGGGAAAAGTCTGGATTCCTATCTTTTTATCAACTCATTTTGTTCTCCTAAGCTCTACTGTGACTCAGTGGGTACCTTATATAGATTCTGTTTCTGTAAATCCCTCTTTTGCCCCCAGGATTCTTCAAGTGAATGCTTGCATTCACGGATGTGCTATAACCTTTGTATACAAACGATAGACGCACAGCGTGCATGTGTCATGCATGTGGCCAGCCTGATTGAGGTGGAGAGAAGGTCTAGGAAGGCGACCTCTCCAGCTGGAACTGCCTTGCCAATCAAAGATAGTTCTATGAAAGAATTATCTTTTTACTTTAGTTCACTTCTGGTAAAGATAGCCTGTGACTAATATAAGATTGTGCACACTGACTTCCTTTACCATAGATATGCATAAAACAAAATAAACAGCATCTCCTTCACTCCATATCCCCAGCTCTGTAAAGGCTCTAACTTAGCAGCACTGGAGGAAAAGCATAACGAACTGAATAAGGGAGAGAGCAAACCATGCCACAGGTGGGAAGCAGGGTAAAGACAATAACCCAGCATTGTTTGCTTGGCATAATAACATTAAGTTATTGTCTTTGTGGTTTCCCTGGTGATTATAATTAATATCTTAATTTATAACTCTCTAGTTTGGATTAGTATCAACTTAACTTTGATAGTATACAAGAATATTGCTCTCACGAATCTCGATTTCCTCTTTTTTTTATTTTTTATTTTTTGAGACAGAGTCTCACTCTGTCGCCTGGGCTAGAGTGCCGTGGCATCAGCCTAGCTCACAGCAACCTCAAACTCCTGGGCTCAAGCAATCCTTCTGCCTCAGCCTCCCGAGTAGCTGGGACTACAGGAATGTGCCACCATGCCCGGCTAATTTTTTCTATTTTTAGTTGTTTGGCCAATTTCTTTCTGTTTTTAGTAGAGATGGGATCTTGCTCTTCCTCAGGCTGATCTCGAACTCCTGAGCTCAAACGCTCTGCCCACCTCGGTCTCCCAGAGTGCTAGGATTACAGACGTGAGCCACCAGACCTGGCCCGATTTCCTCTTTTTTTATACTTTACATGTTTATACATTGTATGTTCATGAATGCAGACTTATAACTGCTTTATGCAGTTGTTTTTTAAATTAGATAGGAGAAAAAACAAGTTACAAACAAAAATACATTTAACTATCTTTTATATTTATCTGTATAGCTACCTTTACTGGTGCTCTTTATTTCTTCATGTGGATTTGAGTTACTGTCTGGTGTTCTTTCATTTCAGCCTGAAGGACTTCCTTTAGCATTTTGTGGAGGGCAGGTCTGCTAGTGCAGAAGTCTTTGTTTTTGTTCATTTGGGAATGTCTTCATTTCTTCTTGTTTTAGGAAGGATAGTTTGCTGTATTTAGAATTCTCAGTTGACAAACTTTTCTTTCAGCACTTTGCATATGTCATGAAATTGCATTTTTCTTTTTTGAGACAGAGTCTTACTCTGTTGCCCAGGCTAGAGTGCTGTGGCTTCAGCTTAGCTCAAAGGAACCTCAAACTCCTGGGCTCGAGCAATCCTTCTGCCTCAGCCTCCCAAGTAGCTGGGACTACAGGCATGTGCCACCATGCCTGGCTAATTTTTTCGATATATATTTTTAGTTGTCCAGATAATTTCTTTCTATTTTTAGTAGAGACGGGGTCTCACTCTTGCTCAGGCTGATCTCAAACTCCTGACCTTCAGCAATCCACCCGCCTCGGCCTCCCAGAGTGCTACGATTACAGGCGTAAGCCACCATGCCCGGCCATGAAATTGCATTTTTTAGAGACCATGGCCATGTTGTTTATGATCCCATTGGGCAATGACAAAAGGTGGCTGGGGAAAGAGGCTGACTATTATGCATAGACTGAGTCATCCTATCCACTTTATTAAAATTCTCCTTTCCTGAAGTCACACATTGGTGAGCATTCACATGGAACACAAATATCTTCACTTTTTTGCTCATTTATAGAGGAACATACCTCTTTCCCAAATTTCTTTATCACCAATTTTCCAATCATGTTCCTTCCAAGTTCCTGACCATCCCCCTCCAAACCATTGACTAAAGCCCATGAATCAGTATATAAGCACATGTCTGGCTATTTCTCCATCCAAGAAAAATGTACAACCAGGTTCACTGATCAATATTTTGCCCACTGGGAAGATTTCCCTTCATGAGTGTCATTCAGGGATGTCCTGGTGGGGGGTGGGGGGGTAGGCTGTAATGTGGTAGCTGTCCACTTTCAGGTGGTGCTTGCACATGGTGAAGAACCATCTGCAAACCAGACCTGAGTCTTTTTTTCCTCAGTCAACTGATTGTAGGGAACTCCCCATGAAGCCATAGGTATAGGCTGGGAGAGAGAAGGCAGTGTAGCAGAGGCATTTGGGCCTCTTCCTCATGTAACTTACTTACTACTTTGGGACCTGCTTGGGCCCAATCACTTTCATTTGATGATAGGGTGGTTGCCATGCATGTCCACCTTTATGGCTTAGTGGGTCAGATAACACTCAGTTCATGATGGGAAGCTGAGGCTATATGGTAACTTTGTGGCCCATGGTCAAGTGTTCAGTCTCTACTCAGGCCCAGTACCAGGCCAAGAACTGTTTCTCAAAAGGACAGTAGTTTTCTATGGAGGGTGGCAAGGTCTTGATCAAAAATCCTAAAGCCCTGTGCTACAATTTTCTCTAGGGGCCTAACAAAGGCTTCAAATAGCGTCTATCTCTATCTGCCACTGACACTTCGAACATCATTGAATCTACTGGATAACATGGCCGAAGTGGCAGAATAGCTTGCACAACAGCCTGGACCTGTTGCAGAATCTTCTCTTGTTGTGGACGCATCTCAAATACACGTAGCTTTTTGGGTCACTTAGTAAGTGGGTTGGAGTAACACACCCAAAGGAAGAGGCCCCTTAAGCATTGTGCCTCTGTCTTAATTGTAAGAGGGGCTGATGCAACAACTTATCCTTCACCTTGGAAGGCACATGATGATATGCTCCATACCACTGGATCCCTAGAAATTTCACAAAGGTAGAAAGCCCCTGAATTTTACTTGGATTTATTTCTTACCCTCTGACACACAAACGTCTTACCTGTAAAGTCTAGAGTAGTTGCTGCTTCTTGCTCACCAGCTCTAATCAGCATAATGTCATCAATGTCATGAACCAGTGTGATATCTTATGGGAGAGAAAGGTAATTAACATACCTGGGAGCTAAATTAAGACATAGGCCTAGAAAGTTGATATACTCCTGAAGTAAAACAGTGATGATATATTTCTGGCATTGCCAGCTGAACACTAACTGCTCCTGGTAAGCCTTGTAGACAGGGGTGGAGAAAATGGTATTTGTCCTATCGATACCTGCCATACCGGATAACAGGGATGTGTTAATTTGCTAAAATAATGAAACTACATCTGGTACAGCAGCTGCAATTGGAGTCACCACCTTATTAAACTTAAGGTAATCCACTGTCATTCTCCAGGATCCATCTGTCTTTGCATAGGCCAAAGAGGAAAGTTGAATGGCAATGTAGTGGGAATTATCATCCCTACATCTTTGAAGTTCTTAATGGAGGTATTAATCTCCGAAATCCCTCTGGGAATGATGTTTTGCTTTTAGTTTACTATCTTCCTAGGTAGAGACTTTTCTGGTGGCTTCCACTTGGCCTTTACTACCATAATAGCTCTCACTCTATAGATTAGAGAGCCAATATGGAGATTCTGACAGGTGCTAAATATATCTATTCCAATTATCCATTCTGGCACTGGGGAAATAACCACATCATGGGCTCAGGGACCCATTGTGAGATGGACCTCAGGTAAAACTCCATTGATCACCAGAACTCCATAAACCCCTACTCTGACTGGTGGGCCAAAGTGATGTTTTGGGTCTCCTAGAAGTAATGTTCGTTCAGAACTAGTGTCCAATAGTCCCCCAAATTCTGATTATTTTCTTTTCACCAAGGTACAATTACTCTGGTAAAAGCCCATAGGTCCCTTCGGGAAAGGTTGGGAGCAAGATTAACAGCATAAAGTTTTGGTAGTATACTTGCGTCCTTTCTTGAGGAGATCCAACCTCCTCTTTGCTCAAGGGGTTCTGAGTCTATAAAATGGCTCAAATCTGGAATTGATTGAGGGGTGCTTTGACTTTCTGTTTTTATGATTTGAGTTAGACTTTTTTCCAATGTCCTAGAATTTTTCTGTCTATAACAGACAAGTAAGAATTTGGTAGGTGACCTTTCTATTTCACTTCAAAGAACACCATGATTAACTAGCCAACGCCAGATGTCTGTGTGAGTCAGACTATTCTGATTGCTGCTTTGACTCTGCTATCCATTACAGTAACTATGTTCACCTTGCCTTTGGTGGTTGGGTGCTGCCATGTGGCCTCTGCCACTCCAGGATCCAATACCTCCATAGCATTTAGGTTTCCCAATTCAGTGACTAAAGTTCCCACTGTGAAATCTGACCTACAGAGAAGAGTGATCACAGAGTTCTTTAAGGATCCTGGGGCTGCCCTCACAAATTTATTTCTCACAGTATTGGTAAAAAGTATGTTTTCTGGACCCTCCCAATGTGGGTGAGTAAGTCTTAAATGATAAATCCACCCTAACATTCTAATCTCCCTAAGCCTTAGAATCTGTTCCTCTGCATTAAACCAAGGCATGTCCAGCACTTCCTATTTGCCCACTGTGGGCCACCTTTTGGTCCACACATCAGCCAACCAACAAAGCAAACTGTTAGAGCCCTTTCTGTCTCTCCAAGCTGTAACATTAAATGCAGATTCTCTGCCTAGTGAGCCCATGTCAATAAATTCAGCCTGATCCAACTTTGTGTTCCTTCTACCATTATCCCACAGCCTTAGAATCTATTCTGTAGTGGCAAAACTTTCCCTTTGCCCTTAGAAAGTTTGCTGAAAAATCAGATCACAATATAGCAGATTAATAAGAGAAAATTATTAAATTTATTTACCATACACATGGGAAGAATCACAGAGTGATTGCCCAATATCCCAATGGGGTCCAGAATTTTATATATCCTCATTTTAGAGGGATAGGAGGAGATGAGGAATATATGTAATTCTGTTTAGGAGCAATAAATGATTACTAGGGAGGATGAATAGATACTCAGGAAAATGAATGGATGGGGGGAAATAGATTGACTTATAAATGATTCTCTTTGGAAATTAAATTAACCTGAGAGATATGTATTATTTTTAAAATGGGTTGGGCCAGATCTGGTTACATTCTTAATCTTCTTTCCTTCAATAGATATTGAGATAACAGGGAAAGGAAGGAAAGACAATTTTATTTATTTATTTATTTCAGGATACTATGGGGGTGCAAACATTTTGGTTATATGTTATGACTTTGCCACACCCAAACCATGATTTGAGGCATGACTTTTTCCCCATACAATGCTCACTGTGTCCATTAGATGTGAGTTTACCCACCCCACCAACCCCCTAATCCCTGAAGAATATTACTACCGTGTGAACACTTGTGGTGTTGATCAGTTAGTGCCTATTTGATGACGAGTACATGTGGAGCCTATTCTTCCATTCTTGTGATACCTCACTTCGGAGGATCAGCTCAAGCTCTATCCAGGAAAATGTAAGAGGTGCTAGATCGCTGTCATTTAAGAACGACAATTATTTTCCTAGGTTAGTCTGGATCTCAGATACACAAAGGAACTTCAAGGATTTTGGGAGAGCTGATGGGGAGGCGGAGTTCAGAAAGACCTTGAGGCTTTTTCAGTCAATACAGTATGTCAAAATGCCATATTTTGGGGTAAAAATATTTCTAATTTCCTTCAATTCCCATACATGTTCCTGAATTCTGTCCATATAAATTAGAAAAGTCAAGTAGTTCCTTTTGGAGTATAGTGTACCTCTTCATGGGTCACACATTGTATCTCAGTGTTAGGAGCCTGCTGGAACTTGAATCTAGTTAGAGGTCTAGAAGCAAAGAAGGATGGTAAAGGTGAGTCCTGAGAAGAGTCAGCATTGTCTTGTATGATAACTGCCTCAGGGGAGGCCATTATAGTTTCTTCAGTCAATGCAGTGTTAATCCCCTCAGAAGGAGATGGAAAGATACTACTGTGGGCAGAGAAGGCAATACCACCATGGGTTGAGAGATTGCTAGCACTGGACGTAGGGATTAAGCTGTCACTGTGGGTGGGGAGGCAATTTCCACTAAAGTTGGGGAGACTATTTTTGCTATGGGTCAGGAGACCTTTTCCACTGGCAAAGAAGACTAATCAGAATTTAGGGGCTCAATGTTCCCAGCTTCATCAGAGTCTTTCTGCACATTCCTATCCTAACTTACAGGATCCTGTTCTTTCCCAATTAATGTCCTCACTTTTAGAAAAGATCACCCTGCAAGGCTGAGAGTTTAACTTGCCTTGTAATCCAGCCAATCACAGGATGAGATTCTGTGTCTGATTTGCAGCATCCCTGAGGCTATATGGAATAAGTGACACCTTCAGGGCATACATAGAAGCTCTTAGGTCACTTAGGCATCATTTGAGCTGGGAATTTGAATTCAAATCCCTAGCTCATCCTTTTCTTTCTCCAATTTGTCCAGCAACATTAGGAGCAACCAATTATTGTCTATATATTCCTTAGTTATCAAAAAATTTGAAAGCTATTGTTAGGTAGATAGTGAGGGATTCCAACTCTGGTAGGGACAAAGGTGGGCACCTTGCCTTGGTGCTGCCTCGAGCAGTTGCTCCACTTGGGAAAAAGGACAAGAGCAGGCACCCCATCTTTGTGCTGCCCCACCCTTAACCTGCCCTGAGCAACTGCCACACATGGGAAGAAGGAGGGATCCCTGATAGTCTTCAAAAGAATGCTGGAAATCACCCAGCCCACAGGCCAGGCACAATAGGATTTCGAAAGTGACCTAGAGTAACCTAAGGTTAATTATCATGTCATTAACTGTGGTTCTTTGGTGACATCTGAACCATGACGAAGGCCCAATCCAGACACTATAGAACTAGACCCCAGACCATAACCAGGACCCTTTTGTTATTACAAAGGGGTCCGTTTGTTGTCTATGGTGAATGTATCTTGCTCTTGCTCTGTAAACCTATCTTGTCCTTCCTCAATAAACTTTGTTTCACACTTGCTGTGCTTTTTGGTGTGTCTGGTTGTTTCTTGGCCAAGAGCATGCCAAGAATGGAGAACGGACTACAGCTATGACCCTACAGTATCATATATAGAGTCATTCAGCTCCTTGCTTCTTATAAGTGGTTGATTAGGGGTATGCACTGCAGATATTTTGCATATCTTTATAAAAAGTTAATGCCACGGACTATCCATGCTCTCTTTACTACTGGAAATAGAGTCATTAGCATCATTAACTCTATTTATATTAATATTGTGCAGCCAATTTCAGAAGCCCCAGAACCAATTCTGAAAACTCATCCTAAAAATTCTGTTCCCTTAGAACCACTCTCAGTACCAAAATCTGTATTAGTCAGGGATCTCCAGGGAAACAGAATCAATAGGATAGATAGATAGATGATAGATAGATAGATAGATAGATAGATAATAGATAGATAAATGATAGATAGATAGAAAGATGGAGATTTATTATGAGGAGTTAGCTCACATTACTATGGAAGCTGAGAAGTCTTGCTGTCTGCAAGCTGGAAGCACAGGAAAGCTAATGGTGTAGTTTCAGTCCAAGTTTGAAGACCTGAGAACCAGGGGAGTCAATGGTATAAATCCCAGTCAGAGTCTGAAGGCCTGATAACCAGGAGCACTCATGTCAGATGGCAGGAGAAGACGGAGGCCCCAGTTCAAGCAGAGAGAGTGAATTTATACTTCCTCTACCTTTTTGACTATTTGAACCCTCAATGGATTGGGTGATGCCTATCCATATTGGTGAGGATAATCTTTTGATTCAAATGCTAATCTCTTCCAGAAACACCCTCACAGACACATCCATAAATATTTTTTTACGAGCTATCTGGGCATCTCTTAGCCCAATCAAGTTGACACATGAAATTAACCATCACAATCACTAAACAAATGAACAACAATAGTTACTACAAACAAAAAAACAACATACCATGGGGGAGGAGAGAAATTGTCACATTATACTACTTAAAATGTCCAGTTTTTAGCAAAATATGCAGAGAAACAAAAAAGTATGGTCCATACACGAGATAGAAAGCAAGAATAGAAACTGAATGGTGTTTGACAAGGAGTGGAAGGAGGGGTAAAGGATGGTTGCGGTCAACACTTATAATAAAGTGAAATAAGCCAGTCACAAAAAGACAACTACTGTATGATTCCACTTAATGTTAAGTATCTAGAATTGTCAAATTCATAAGACAGAAAGTAGAATGATGGCTTCCAGGGGCTGCAGGGAGACAAGAATGGGTAGTTGTCATTCAATGGGTACAGATTTTCAATTCTGTGAGATGAAGAAGTTCTGGGGATTTGTTTCATATCAATGTGAATATACTTAACACTTTGGAGCTATGCAATTAAAAATGGATAAAATGTTAAATTTTATGCTCTGTGTTTTTTACCATAATTAAAATTTTTTAAAACTGTTTTTAAAAATAAAAATAAAGGATATATAATGGCATAAGAAAAAAACTTTGAGAGCCTCCACTTATAAGCCTGTACTGCTTTTTAATTCTAACGAGTGGGCTCTTCCAACTACCCATCTACTATAGGACATGAAGCTTTAGATCTGGCATCTGTAACCAATCAGACATCCCAACAGTTGTCCCCATACCTAGGTCTGCCCTCATGCCTTTCTATCTTTCAAGAATCAGCTGATAGCCTAGAGTCTTGTGCCCTGCAAAACTAAGTTTTGTATATGAAGGAGAAATAAAGATATTCCCAGATAAGCAAAGACCAAGAAATACTCAAAAAAGTGTTACACGCAGATCAGCACAATAAACACTAACGAACATAAAATCACTCAAAAGCTAAAGCTCAAATGCCAGATACCACAATGGCTCAAGAGAGAAAACAAAGCAACAAAGTTCAACCCAAAAGGATGAACAGAAATTTGCTCCACCTATCAGTTCTCTCAATAAATGTGAATGGCTTGAATTGCCCACTAAAGAGACATAGGCTGGCTGGATGGATAAATACACACAAGGCAAGCGTCTGCTGTCTTCAGGAAACACATCTAATATGGAAGGATGCATTCAGACTCAAGGTGAAGGGGTGGAAAATAATATTTCAAGCAAATGGAAGCCAAAAGAAGGCTGGCATGGTGGTTTTGATATCAGATAACTTAGTCTTTAAATAGACAAAAGTAATGAAAGAGAAAGAGGGTCACTACATAATGGTAAAGAGCACAGTTCAACAAGAAGACATAACAATTCTAAATATGTATGCACACAACTTAGGCACGCTCAGATTCATAAAGCAAATGATCATTTTGATCCAAACAAAATGATAAACAGCAACACCATAATAGCCAGAGACTTCAACACCCCTCTGACAGCACAGGACAGATCCTCCAAACAGAAAATTAACAAAGAAGTAATGGACTTAAACAGAACTCTAGAACAAATGGGCCTGACTGATATTTACAAAACATTCTACCCAAAAACCACTGAATATACGTTCTTCTCATCAGCACATGGGACATTCTCTAAGATTGACCATATCCTAGGTCACAAAAAATGTCTCAAAAATGTTAAAAACATAGAAATTACACCATGCATCTTCTCAGATCACAGCGGAATAAAATTAGAAATCAACCTCAACAGAAACTCTCATCTCTACACAAAGTCATGGAAACTAAACAACCTTTAGCTGAACGATTATTTCATAAATGAGGAAATCAAGAGGGAAATCAAAAGATTCTTTGAACTAAATGACAAAGAAGACGCAAGTTATCAAAATCTGTGGAACTCAGCTAAAGCAGTCCTGAGAGGAAAGTTTGTTTCCATAAATGCCTATATCCAAAAGACAGAAAGATCACAAATAGACAACCTAATGAATTGTCTCAAAGAGCTGGAAAAAGATGAACAGACCGACCCCAAACCAAGCAGAAGAAGTGAAATTAATAAGATCAAATCAGAACTTAATGAAATTGACAATAAAAAAACTATACGGAACATTCATAAAACAAAAAGTTGGTTCTTTGAAAAAATAAACAAAATTGACATGCTTTTGGCTAGACAAATGAATAGCAGAAAAGATAGAATTCTAATAAGCTCCATCAGGAATGAAAAAGGAGAAATTACAACTGATGCCACAGAGATACAAGATATCACCTATGAATACTACAAAAACCTTTATGCACTTAAACTGGAAAATGTAGAGGAAATGGACAAATTTTTAGAAATACACAGCCTCCCTGGGCTCAACCAAGAAGAAATAGAATTCCTGAACAGACCAATATCAAGTACTGAAATTGAAACAGCAATAAAAAACCTTCCTAAAAAGAAAAGTCCCAGACCAGATGGTTTCACATCTGAATTTTACCAGACCTACAAAAAAGAACTGGTGCCTATCTGGCAGAAATTATTCCACAACATCAAGAAGGATGGAACCCTCCCCAACACATTTTATGAAGCCAATATAATCCTGATACCAAAACCAGGAAAGGATGCAACAAAAAAAGAAAACTACAGACCACTGTCCCTTACGAATATAGGTGCAAAAATTCTCAACAAAATCCTAGCAAACTGAATTCAGGTGCTTATCAAAAAAATGATCCGTCACGACCAAGTGGGCTTCATCCCAGAGATGCAGGGATGATTCAACATATGCAAATCTATAAATGTTATTCACCACATAAATAGAAGGAAAAACAAAGATCATATGATCCTCTCAGTAGATGCAGGAAAAGCATTTGACAAAATTCAACACCCTTTTATGATAAGAACACTTAACAAAATAGGTACAGATGGAGCTTACCTAAAAATGATACAAGCCATATATGACAAATCCGCAGCCAATATCATACCGAATGGGGAAAAATCGAAAGCATTCCCACTTAGTGCAGGAACCAGACAAGGTTGCCCACTATCTCCACTTCTATTCAACATAGTGCTGGAAGTCCTTGCTAGAGCAATTAGACAAGAGAGAGGAATTAAGGGCATTCAAATGGGGACAGAAGAGATCAAACTCTCACTATTTGCTGATGATATGATATCATATCTAGAAAACCTCAAGGATTCACCAAGAGACTCCTGGAATTGATAAGCAAATTCAGTAAATTCTCAGGATACAAAATCAATACACACAAATCAGAGGCATTCATATACACCAATAACAGTCAAACTCAGAAGCAAATCAAAGACTCAATACCCTCCACAATAGCAACAAAGAAAATAAAGTACCTAGTAATATATTTAACTAAGGAGGTAAAAGACCTCTAAAGGGAGAACTATGAAACACTGAGGAAGGAAATAGCAGAGGAAGTAAACAGGTAGAAAACCATACCATGCTCATGGGTCAGCAGAATCAACATTGTTAAAATGTCTATACTACCCAAAATGATCTACAGGTTCAATGCAATCCCTACTAAAATACCAACCTCATTTTCCACAGATATAGAAAAAATAATACTGCACTTCATATGGAATCAGAGAAGACCCCATATAGCAAAAACTATCTTAAGCAAAAAGAACAAATAGGGAGGCATCAAGTTATCAGACTTCAAGCTATACTACAAGGCTATAGTAATTAAAACAACATGGTACTGGCACAAGAACAGGGACATAGACCTATGGAACAGAACTGAGAACCCAGATACAAAACCAGCCTCATATAGCCATCTAATATTTGACAAAGCAGACAAAAACATACACGGTGGAAAAGAATCCTTATTCAAGAAATGGTGCTGGGAAAACTGGATAGCCACATGTAGAAGACTGAACCAGGATCCACACCTTTCACCTCTCACAAAAAATCAACTCACGGTGGATAACAGACTTAAACCTAAGGCATGAAACTATAAGAATTCTAGAGAAAAATGTTGGAAATACTCTTCTAGACATTGGCCTAGGCAAAGAATTTATGAAGAAGACCCCAAAGGCAATCACAGCAACAACAAAAATAAATAAATGGGACATGACCAAATTAAAAAGCTGCACAGCTAAAGAAACTATCACAAGAGCAAACAGACAACCTACAGAATGGGAGAAAATATTCACATGCTACACATCTGATAAAGGGCTGATAACCAGAATCTATTTAGAACTCAGGAAAATCGGCAAGAAAAAAATCAAACAAACATATCAAAAAGTGGGCAAAGGACATGAACAGAAACTTTTCAAAGAAGACAGAATAATGACCAACAAACATATGAAAAAATGCTCAACATCTCTAGTCATCAAGGAAATGCAAATCAAAACCACAATGAGATATCACTTATCTTCAGCAAGAATGGCCTTTATCAAAAAGTCCCAAAACAATAAATGTGGGCATGGACGTGGAGAGATAGGCACACTCATACACTTCTGGTGGGACTGAAAACTAGTGCAACCTCTGTGGAAAGCAATATGGAGATACCTTAAAGAGATACAAGTAGATTTACCATTTGATCCAGCAATCCCATTACTGGGCATCAATCCAAAAGAACAAAAGACATTCTATAAAAAAGACATCTGCACTTGAATGTTTATAGCAGCACAATTCACAATTGCAATGATGTGGAAACAACCCAAGTGTCCATCAATACATGAGTGGATTAATAAAATGTGGTATATGTATGCCATAGAGTACTATTCAGCTATAAGAAGCAATGGTGATATAGCACCTCTTGTATTTTCCTGGATAGAGCTGGAACACATTCTACTAAGTGAAGTATCCCAAGAATGGAAAAATAAGCACCACATGTACTCACTATCAAATTGGTTTCACTGATCAACACCTAAGTGCACAAATAGAAATAGCATTTATTGGGGGTCAGGCAGATGGGAGGGGAGAGGAGTGGATGGGTATATACATACATAATGAGTGCGATTTGCACCGTCTGGGGCATGGACACGCTTGAAGCTCTGACTCGGGGTGGGGGGCCAGAGCAATATAGGTAACCTAAACATTTGTATCCCCGTAACATGCTGAAATAAAAAAAAATCGGCTGACAGCAATTCTACTCAGGAGGATCTGATTCCGAGTTGATACCCTTGAAGGAGCAGAAAATCTTGAGTAATTCCAGTCTCCCGAAGTCCTATGAATGCCCAAACCTAGATGCTTTTATTTATATGCTTGAAAGAAGAGAGAAATACAAGGAATGGAGTCACTGAGAGAGCTATCCTTGTACAGATGTCTTTCAGTAAAGGCCCATGCAAAGTAGATTCTAGGGTGAAGAGAGGAATCAGGACAGAAGAAGTTTGAAAAAACTTTGCTTTCTTTTTTTTTTTTTTTTTTTTTTAGACAGAGTCTCACTGTGTTGCCCGGGCTAGAGTGAGTGCCGTGGCGTCATCTTAGCTCACAGCAACCTCAAACTCCTGGGCTCAAGCGATCCTCCTGCCTCAGCCTCCCGAGTAGCTGGGACTGCAGGTATGCACCACCATGCCCGGCTAGTTTTTTCTATATATTTTTAGTTGTCCAACTAATTTCTTTCTATTTTTAGTAGAGACGGGGTCTCGCTCTTGCTCAGGCTGGTTTCTAACTCCTGAGCTCAAACAATCCGGCCTGCCCCGGCCTCCCAGAGAGCTAGGATTACAGGCGTGAGCTACCACGCCCGGCCCTCATATTCTTTTTAAAAATATGTTTATTTATTTTTTAGAGAAAGGTTCTCACTTTGTTGTCCAGGGTGGAATGTGGTGGTGTGATTATAGTTCACTGCAGCCTTGAACTCCTGGCTTAAGTGATCTTCCTGGTCGTGTAGCTTTATGGGGATACATTCTGAGAAATGTGCTGTTAGAGCCAACTTTTTGGATGTGCACTTTTCCCAGGGTTGAAGCTTTTGGTATCTGCACAGGGTCCTGGGACCAATCTCCCCGCAGATACCAACGGGTGACTGTACTGTCATTTGCTCCACAGGTTTAGATCTTAAATCACATTGCTCTTCTAGGGGACTGAATTTTAGTAGCAACTTTAAAAGTTTTATTACCTTTCTTCTATTAGGTATACATGTGACATTTTATAAACAATAAATTTTGCTTTATTTAATAAAAGCATATTTGGATATATACCATGTCCAGATAACATTTGGTAAGAGAAAACAGATTAATATTTAAAAATTTTCAGGCTGGGTGTGGTAGCTGACACTTGTAATTCTAGTACTTTGGGAGGCTGAGGTGGGAGGATCACTTTGAGGCCAGGAGTTTGAGACCAGCCCTGAGTAAGAGCAAGACCCCCGACTCCACACAAAATAGAAAACTTCGCCAGGCATGGTGGCGTGCTTCTGTAGTCCCAACTACTTGGGAGACTGAGGCAGGAGGATTGCTTGAAACCGGGAGTTTGAGGTTGCAGTCAGCTATGATGATGTCACTGTACTTTAGCCCAGCAACAGAGACCCTGTTTCAATAAATAAATGAATAAATAAATTTAAGAGATTTCAGATAAATTGCGTCATCTCTGAATTCTGCTATTGTCTTCTTCAAAGATTGTTCCTTTGAAGTATATATATATATCCTACATATATAGAACATACATTCTATATGAATATAAAAGTATATATATTGTTGGAGATTATATTTGAAGCGTCTTGAAACAGTGTCTTAAAGAAAAATTATTTAAAACAGCATATTTTCTTCAGAAAATATTATCACTTTAGAAATAGCTGCTGACCTGAATAACATGAAACTAGTAAACCAAAATCAACTAAATTATATATTCTTACAGCTAGAATTATTATACTTTTTTAAATATTGATTTTGATATGTATAAAATGTTTTATTACGAGAAAATTTATCCCTTGATGTAAAATTTCCATTAGATTTAGCATTTTATGTGGCTTTGAATCTGAAAGTTTAAAATAGTTTGCTGGCAGAGAGGATTAATAAATAAGAGGTAGCTCTTACCTGAATTTTGTTCTAATCCCTTCTGCAGAATACCTGTAACTGCTGTGAAAATGAGTCAATCTTAGATGAGAGGTATAAGAGGTTTTAAAAGTTATTTCCATCCCTTCTAATTCTTTTAACATTTATGTATTTCCTTTTTTATCCTTTCTGTCCTCACGGCTTATTTAACAGTTAAAATATGAAAAGCTGGAACTTCTTTGATAATATAAAAAACAATGCTGACTACTTATTTTAAATATTGATGATGGCAGATCCATTTAATGATTAAGAAAGTAACTGAGCCGTGTGGGAGTGGCCATTAGCTCCTCTACAGATTGTCACAGGAGGGTATGTGGATGAAGTATTAGATGAACAAAGCCCGCGCTTCCTCGATGGTGGGGACAGCTCATTCTTACCTGAGTTAACTTGGCGTTACACGAAGGAACATATTCTTGTTACCTAGGGTGCAACCACATGCAACCATCTACATATTAATTTATGTACTAATCATGTGTGAAAATCCTCAGATTGGAACTGTGGCCTTAGGAATCTAGGTAGCGAGACTGTTGCAGTCATCTAGGCCTGAGGAAGTAAGGGCCTGAGTTAAGATTGTAGTAGGAACGAACTGGAAGGGACAGATAATGGACATTAAGAAAGATTAAATTACGTAAGTCAGAGCCTATAGAGCAGTGGTTCTTACACTCAGGTGCGCATTAGAGTCATGGAAAGGTTGTTAAGTAGATTGCTAGTTTGTAGAGTTTCGATTTCAGTAGGTCTGGAGTGGGGCCTGAGGATCTGTGTTTATAACGAATTCCCAGGTGGTGCTGTTGCTCCTGCCTGGTCCAGGGCCCACACTTTGAGAGTCACTACCGTAAAGGTGTGCAGGCTCTTTCCCGTCCCTGCGTTCTCTGTGTGTAGTAGCAGGTCAGAGCTAGCAGATGTGGAATAAGCTGTTCTAATTGTTTTTTTTTTTTTTTTTCCTTTAGGCCAAGTAATGGTAAGAATAACTCACCGTGTAACATTGAAGTAGTAAACTCAGTGGATATTGAAGAAAGCATTTGGTCCCCTAGGTTTGGATTGAAAGGCAAAATAGATGTTACAGTTGGTGTGAAAATACATCACGGGTGTAAAACAAAATATAAGATAATGCCACTGGAACTTAAAACTGGCAAAGAATCAAATTCTATTGAACACCGTAGTCAGGTATAAATCTTAATAAGAAAATCGAATGATGTATTTGAAATGTAGTCTGCTTTAAATATTTTGGTTGAATTCAGGTCATTTTAATTTCAGTTCGTGTAGTACTTTTCAATGTTATACATCCAGGGTACTCCGTGTGTTTTATAAATATTAATACATACATGTTAAAGTAGAAATTTTTCTCTAGCAAAGTAATACAACAGTTGGATTTGTAAGGTGGTGTTGCTAAATTTAGGCTGCCAGATAACCAGTCTAAACATGATCCTAACCAAAGAGTTTGTTAAATACGTTGCTAGACCTTACCCTTAGAGTTTCTGTTTGAGTAGGTCCGAAGTAGGGCCTGAGAATCTGCATTTGTAACAAGTTCCCAGGTGATGCTGGGAAAGAAAAATAATTCTTGGTCATGTAAGTTGTGGTAGCCAAGTATATTTGGAGATTTTTTTTTTCCCTCTTAGAGTCTCATTCTGTTGCCTGAGCTAGATTGCAGTAGCATTATCATAGCTCACTGTAACCTTGAACTCTTGGGCTCAAGTGATCCTCCTGCATCAGCCTCCCAAGTAACTGGGACTACAGGTGCATGCCACCATGCCTGGCTAATTTTTAAAATTTTTTTTTAGAGATGAGGTCTTGCTGTAATCTGTTGCTCAGGCTGGTCTTGAACTCCTGGCCTTTAGTGATCCTCCTACCTTGGTCTCCCAAAGTGCTAGGATAACCGGCTTGAACTACCAAGTCCAGCCTAATTGGAGATTTTACAATGCACTTTATTAAAGGTTCTGAAAAATTTAAAGTAATTTGTGTTAGCTATGTTTAATCTAGTATTTCCTAAATCTAATTTACCATAGAGCTGTTTTTACAGGTAACATTTACTTAGGCCATTCTTCAGGAAACATCAGTGTAAACTCATTCTTTTATTTCCAACCTTTATGTTATTATATTGATTTTCATCTAAGATGAAATATAGAACTAACTGAGTCTTACCATAATGTTAAATTCAAGTTTTTCATCATTTTTTTTTAAGAGACAGGGTCTCACTCTGTTGCCCAGGCCTCTGCACCTGGCCTTATCATCTTTTAAATTCATGTTTCTCTGTGATAAACATAAAAATGTTCTGTTGTCCTTCAAAGTTATTTTAAATTTATATTTAGTATAGTGACTTAAACCAAAGTAATTAACACAAAGTTGTATTTTGTTTTCTAAATATTTCTATCCCCTCTGCCCATCTCCACATTGGTAATCTATGGTTTGTTCTCATAGAAACTTTTAATTTATTTAAACATTTTTTTTATTTTTATTTGTAGAGATGGGATCTTGCTATGTTGCCCAGGCTGGTCACTTCTGGCCTCAAGTGGTCCTTTCACCTTGGCTTCCCAAAGTTTATAGGCATGAGCCACCACCAATTTTTAAATCTACAATGATAAAACTAAAAGATAGTGATATTATTATATTTTTATGACATAATAAATTTAAGGTAATAGTAACAAATAACAGAGCACTTGTAATATAACTTCAATTTCCTTTGCCCTTGCAATTTTGCGTATTATTTGAGCAGATTTTATATAAAATGAGGTTCAGATTTAAAGTACTGAACTGTATAATCAGGGATTAAAGAGATTTTCTCTATTAAATCTTTCTTACTATTCTTAATTGTGTACCAAACATTAAAGCTTTTCATGCAAGCTTTTCAGTTTGGGAATGAAAATTAAGGTAGCCTTGTCTCACCTATTTTTGAGGTTTACATAGATGTTGGAAAGGAAGCAAAATATAGATTTCCCCTATTGTTACAAAACAAATTGAAATTTTCACTTTGGTAATACAGAAATGGCTGAAATTACAAACTGAAGGCTTACCTAGATTAAAGCCATCTTGAGGAAGGAAGATCATGCCAAGATAAAAGAAAGGCTGTTTTTGAAGTCAAGATTTGAAGAAATGTGTTTTATGTACAAGACTAAACATTTTTTACTTGATTTTTGGAAATCACAAATTTTAATGAACTCACTTTAGAATGTGAAGCAGGAGAGAAATATAAAAACATTTCAGCATCTAAAGTGGTCTAGATTCAAGGACTTTTTTTTTTTTTTTGAGATAGTGTCGCACTCTGTTGCCTGAGTAGAGTGCTGTGGCGTCAGGCTAGCTCACAGCAACCTCAAACTCGTGGGCTCAAGTGAACCTCCTGCCTCAACCTCCTGAGTAGCTGGGACTACAGGTGTACGCCACCATGCCCGGCTAATTTTTCTATTTTCAGTAGAGATGGAGTCTCGCTCTTGCTCAGGCTGGTCTCAGCTCCTTAGCTCAAGCGAACCTCCCGCCTTGGCCTCCCAGAGTGCTAGGATTACAGACATAAGTCACGTTACTCAGCCAAGGACCTTTTTTCATTTAGGTTGCCGGTCTAATTTGCTGTGCCTTTGAGGCAAAGAATATTACTATATTTAATCTTCTTTGGTTGGAAGATTTATTTTCACAAGAAGAGAAGCTACAAGAAAAACTTTTAAGAATAAAATAGTAATTCTTGTATGGAAAAAACTGAGGAAATTTGCTAGAGCAAGTCTCAAAACAAAAATGTTAATGTTTATATTGCATATTATGCAAGAAAAAAGACAACATTGAAAAATTAATTATGGTAGTTCATTACTGAGTTATATAAATGTTGAGGATAAAGAAAGAAGTAAAGTTCCCCTCTTTTTTTTTTTTTTTTTTGAGACAGTGTCTCACTGTGTTGCCTGGGCTAGAGTGAGTGCCGTGGCATCATCCTAGCTCACAGCAACCTCACTCCTGGGCTCCAGGAGATCCTCCTGCCTCAGCCTCCCGAGTAGCTGGGACTACAGGCATGTGCCACCATGCCCGGCTAATTTTTTCTATATATTTTTAGTTGTCCAATTAATTTGTTTCTAATTTTAGTAGAGACGGGGTCTCGCTCTTGCTCAGGCTGGTCTAGAACTCCTGAGGTCAAACAATCTGCGCTCCTCAGCCTCCCAGAGAGCTAGGATTACAGGCGTGAGCCACCGCGCCTGGCCGATGAAGCCACGTTTTATCTCCTATTACAATTCTTTGAAGAAGTGCTTCAGGATTTGATCCCACTTTTTAAAAATTTCCATTGAAAGCGCTCCTCTTGTCTGCAGCTGATTTGGGCGCAATGGTTTTGGCGCCCATCAAGTGGAAAATGTGCTCAACCTTAATTTTTCAGTCAGAATTGTGTAAGCTGAACCAGTTGATATGTCCCTGGTGTTGGCTATTGTTTGTGCTGTTAATCATTGGTCCTTTTCAGTTAGGGCACAAACAAGATGAATTTTTCCTCCACAAACTGATGTGGATGGTCTGGCTGCTGCAGGCTTCATCTTTAACATTGACTTGTCCCTTCTTAAAACAAGTTATCTATTTGTAAACTGCTGATTTCCTTGGAGCATTTTCCCCATAAACTTTTTGTAAAGCATCAGTGATTTCACCATTCTTCCTCTTAAGCCACACCATAAATTTGATGTTTGCTCTTGCTTCAATTTTAGCAGAATTCAAGTTGCTCTGATAGGGGCTCTTTTCAAAATGATGTCTTAACCTTCTTACTGCCTCAAACTAGATCCTGTTCAGACATTGTTCAGACACGTTATAACAAGTGAATTTATTTTAGTGCAAAAAAAATTGAAATCCATGCATTGTCTTATCATAATACGCATTTTCCATGAACTTTCTGAAGACGCCTAGTGTATACCTATGAAACCATCACCCTTCTCAGGATAGCAAACATATCCATCACCTCCAAAAATTTGCTTCGGCCCTTGTAATCCATCACTATCTTACCTCTATCCATTGTTCCTAGGCAACCAATAATCTACTTTTGCCACAATAAATTAGTATGCATTTTCTAGAATTTTATATAAGTGGAGTCATACAGTATATACATAACCTTTTTGGGGGGTTTCCTTCTTTCATCCAGTGTTAATTATTTTGAGATTCAATCATATTGTTGCATGTATCAGTAGTTTATTCCTGTTTATTGCTGAATATTCTTTATTTCACTATGTGGGTAGACCACAATTTGCTTAATCATTTACCTGGAGGCAGACATTTGATTTCCAGTTTGGGACCATTGCAAATAAATCTGGTAAGAACATTTGTTACAAGTATTTGCATGGACATATGCTTTCATTTTTCTTGAGTAAATACCTAAAAGTGGAATGGCTGAGACATATGGTAGGTATATGTTTAACTTTTTAAAAATCTATGAACCCTTGAGCTCAGGAGTTTGAGACCAACCTGGACACCATAGGGAGACCTCATCTCTTAAAAAAAAAATTGATCTCATCAGCCAGTGTTTAAAAAAAGACAAAAAAGAAAAAAAAATTTTAAAAATTGACACTCTCACCAGAAGTATACTGTGTTTTAGTTGCACAACATCCTTGCCAACACAACAGCCAGCCAGTCTTTTGGAATCTCACTGCGGCTTTTTTTTTGAAGGAGGAGGAGGAAGGTGAAAAGGAAGGAATTTTGTTTTTGTTTTGAGCAGTTTTAGGTTTACAGAAAAACTGAGTAGAAAGTATAGCATTCCCATATATCCTCTTACCCTCCTCACCCCTCTAGTTTCCACTATTATTAACATCTTCCATTAATGTGGTTCATTTCTTACAAGTGGTGAGCCAATACTGATACATTATTGTAAACTAAAGTCCAGAGTTCACATTAGTGTTCACTGTGTATTATAAATTCTGTGAGCTTTGACAAATGAAATATAAGGATATGTATCCATCATTACAATATCATACAGAATGATTTCACTGCCCTAAAAAATCCTTTGTGGTCTACCTGTTAAATTCCTCCCTCCTTCCTCCTGAATGCCTAGCAGCCACTGATCTTTTTACTGTCGCCATAGTTTTGCCTTTTCTGGAATGTTATACAGTTGAAATCAACAGTATGTAACCTTTTCAGATTGGCTTCTTTCACTTAGTAATATGCATTAAAGGTTCCTCCATGTCTTTTCATGGCTTGGTAACTCATTTCTTTTTATTTCCTGAATAACATTCCATTTTATGGATGTGCTACAGTTTTGTTTATCTACCTACTGAAGAGCATCTTGGTTGCTTCCAGGTTTTGGCAATTATGAATAAAACTGCTACAAACGTGTTCAGGTTTTTGTGTGGATGTCAAGTTTTCAACTCATTTGGGTAAATACCAAGGAGCATGATTGCTGGATCATATGGTAAGAGTATGTCTAGTTTCGTAAGAAACTACCAAACTGTTTTCCAAAGTGGTTGTGCCATTTGACATTCTCAACAGTGTAGCATGTGAGCATGTTAGCTGCACAGCTTCCTTGCCAATTCTTGGCCAGTCTTTTGGAATCCAGTGGTTTTGAGTTACATCTCCATAACGATGAATGATACCGAACATCTTTCATGTACTTATTTGCCATCCATATTATCTCTTTTGGTGAAATGTATGTCCAGATCTTTAGCTCTTTCTCTATTAGATTGTATTTCTTTCCTGGGTTATAAGAACGCTTTATATCTTCTAGATATGAATACTTTGTCGGGCGTGTACTTCGTACGTATTTTCTCCTAGTCTATGGCTTGTATTTTCATTTTTTAAATGCTATTTTCTAAAGACTAAAGTTTTGATCTTCAGAAGACATCGCTAAAAAAATGAAAAGAAATTTTTGCAAAACTCAAGGTCACTGAGAGTTTTTCCCCCTAGTTTAAGCTTTTATATTCAGGTCTAGGATTCATTCTGAGTTGATTTTTATTTGTTACAAGGTGGGAGCCAGATATCCATTTGTTCTACCACCATCTATAGAAAATTATCCTTTCCCCATTGAATAACCCTAATGCCTTTCTAAAAAATCAAGTGTGTGTGTGTATAAAATACTATGTATATATAGATCTGTTTCTAGATAATGTGTTCTATTCCACTGGCCATTTGTCTATCTTTATGCTAATACCCCACTGTCTTGATTATTATAGCTTTATAATAAGCTTTGAAGTTAGATAATTTTAAGTTCTCCAGCTTTCTTCTTTTTCAAAGTTGTTTTGGAATGCCTAGGTCCTTTATATTTCCATATAAATTTTACAATCAGCTTTCAGTTTTTACAAAATAGCCTGCCAGGATATTTACTGAGATTTCACTGAATCTGTTTATCAGTTTGTAGTGAACTGCCATCATAACAATATTGAATCTTCCAGTCCATGAACACAGCATTTCTTTCAATTTATAAGTCTTCTTTAATTTTTCTTAGCACTGTTTTATAGTTTTTTAGTTACAGATCTAGCAAGTATTTTGCTACATGTGTCTTTATTTCATAATTTTGATGTTCTTATAAATGACATCTTATACTTGATCTTAGCCGAAAGGCAGAGAAACAATATAAATGACATTTTAAAAAAATAATGAATTCAAACTTCTGTTGCTACAATATAGAAATCCACTTGAATCTTGTGTATTGATTTGTATCCTCCAACCTTGCTAAATTCACTTACTAGTTTTAGTAGTTTTGGATATTCCCTTGGATTTTCTATACAGATGATCACATTAGCTGCAAATAAAGACAGTTTTATTCCTTTCTTTCCAATATGGATGCCTTTCATTAATTTTTCTTGCCAAACTGCACTAGCTAGAACCTCCAGCACAGTGTTGTTGAATAAAAGTTGTGAGACCGAACATTCTTTGCCTTGTTTTTCTTTTCTTTTCTTTTTTTTTTTTTTTTTTGAAACAGGATCTCGCTCTGTTGCCCAGGCTAGAGTGCCATGGCGTCAGCCTAGCTCACAGCAACCTCAAACTCCTGGGCTCAGGCAATCCTTCTGCCTCAGCCTCCCGAGTAGCTGGGACTACAGGCATGCACCACCATGCCTGGCTAATTTTTTCTGTGTATTTTTAGTTGTCCAATTAATTTCTTTCTATTTTTAGTAGAGACGGGGTCTCGCTCTTGCTCAGGCTGGTCTCGAACTTCTGAGCTCAAACAATCCGCCCGCCTCGGCCTCCCAGAGAGCTAGGATTACAGGCATGAGCCACCGTGCCGGCCATTGTTGGTTTTTAAATTAGGAATGGGTGTTTGATTTTGTCAAATGCATTTTCTGTGTCTACTGATTTGATCAGATGGTTTTCCTTGTTTCACTTTGCTGATGTGGTGAATTACATTGGTTTACTCTTTAATGTAAACCAACTCTGCATTCCTGGAATAAATTACGCTTGGCATATGTTAATCTTTTTTGTATGTTGTTGGATTCAGTTTGCTAAAATTTTAGTTATAAATTTTTACACTTATGACAATTTGAGATACTGGCATTTGGAGTTGTTTTCTTATTGTGTAATTTGTCCAGTTTTACTGTCAGAACAATGCTGACCTCACAGACTGAATTGGGAAGTAGTTCCTCTTTTTAATTTTCTGCAAATGATTATGTAAAATTGGTATGGAGTGTTCTTTAATTATTTGGTAGATTTCGTCAGTGAGGCCATCTTGGGCTGGAGTTTTCTTTGTGGGAAGATTTTAAACCACAAATTAAGTTCCATTAGCAGATGATATAAGACTACTCTTGGTTATAAATTTCTCCTTGAGTCAGCTTTGGTAGTTTGCTTCTTTTAAGAAATTTGTCAATTTTATCTGAGTTGTTTAATTTATTGGTATAAACTTCTTCATAATTTTTTATTTTCTTAATATTTGCAGAATTTATAGTTTTGTCATCTCTATCATTTCTGATGTTGATAATTTGTATCTCTTGTCTTTTTTTTTTTTTTACTAATCATCCTGGCTAGCCGTTTATTAGTTTCATTTGTTTTCTGAAAGAACCAGCTCTTAGTTTTATTAGTTTTCTCTAATATTCTGCTTTCTGTTTCCTTTATTTGTATTCTGACTTTTATTATTTCTTTTCTTTTTACTTTGGCTGTAATTTGCTCTTCCGTTTCTAATATGTGTAACTGTAAACTGAGGTCACTGATTTGAGACCTTTCTTCTCTCTAATATAGGAATTTTTAGTGCTATAAATTTCCCTATAAATGCTACTTTAGGTACATCCCATTTTCATTTATGAAATTTTCACTTAAAAAGTTGAAAATACTTTCACATTTCCCTTTTGATTTCTTCTTTGACCCACGTGATATTTAGATGTGTGTTATTTAGCTTCCAAATATTTTGAGGTTTTCCAGATGTGTTTCTTTCTTTCTATTTTTTTCATTTGAATTGTGGTCAGAGAACTTATTTTGTGTGATATTATTTAAAATAAATTATTTATTTCATAACAGATTAACAATATATTTAATAAATCATAAACTTTGTCATAATAAAATTGTTATTAACATTAAAATTTTGACGCTTGTTTCCCAGACTCTTGGTACTTTTCAACTACTGTTCATGTGAACTTATAAAGGAATGTTCTAAAAATATCACATTGGATTAATAGTGCTGTTCAGGTCTTCTATATCCTCATTAATTTTTTATCTACTGGTTCCATCAAATATTTAGAGAGGGATATTAAACACCTCACATTATAACTGTACACTCGTCTAGGGTTTTCTTTCAGTACAAGGGTACCTTGTTTTATTGCTCTTTGCAGAAATTGTGCTTTTTACAATTTGAAGGTTTGTGGCAATCCTATATTGAGTGAATCTGCTGGTATCATTTCCAGCAGATTGCTAACACTTGTTGTTTTTGCTTTATGTCTCTGTATCACCTTTTGGTAATTCTTTTTTTTTTGAGACAGAATCTGGCTCTATTGCCTGGGCTAGAGTGCCGTGGCATCAGCCTAGCTCACAGCAACCTCAAACTCCTGGGCTCAAGCAATCCTCCTGCCTCAGCCTCCCGAGTAGCTGGGACTGCAGCCATGTGCCACCATGCCTGGCTAATTTTTTCTCTCTCTCTATTTTTAGTTGTCACGATCATTTCTTTTTACTTTTTTTTTTTTTTTCAGTAGAGACGAGGTCTCACTTTTGTTCAGGCTGATCTCGAACTCCTGACCTTGAGCCATCCACCCGCCTTGGCCTCCCAGAGTGCTAGGATTACAGGTGTGAGCCACTGCGCCCGGCCACCTTTTGGTAATTCTTGCAATATTTCAAACTTCTTGGTTATTACATATGTTACGGTGATCTGTGATCAGTGACCTTTGATGTTATTAATACTATTGGTACTGTCTGATGTTACCAAGAACCGCGCCCATTTAAGATGGC